>JARHVA010000557.1:5045000-5095000 GCA_037957365.1 Torreya grandis
GTTACCAAATACAAATAATGAAGGCACATGTCTTGTGCAAGATATTTGATAGGAAAGATCAATCCAGAGCACCCAAGTGCAAAATTGGAATTTTGACTCGAAATGATCTGATCAAAATTAGTTGGCCCATAAATTACATTTCCCCATTTAGCGATACCATGGTAAAAATTAGAATTTAAAAATATTAGTTTCAAATCTTTTAATGTGTTTTAGTATTTTTAGGACAAATTGCGCATTTTAGGTGGAAATTGGTCAAAAGCCTAGTTGGAGGTCATTGATGGCTAGATTTAGGTGTCTATAGTTTGCCCATATTTGGGAAGGCATTGCACACCGTAGTCAAAGAAATGTATTCTCAAATAATGATAAAAGGACTGTATACCAAAAATAAGATGATGGTTGAAGAGTAAAGCTCCAAATAGTTTTGGGAAGCCTATGATGATGCCCTTTTGAGGGAGTGGCTATTAAATTTATTGATGGATGGTCCCTAAAAAAAAGAAAAAGAAAAAAGATGAAATTAACCCATGGTTGAGATTAATCCAAATGAGAAACTACTTGCATGCATTGATGTAAAAAAGATACTGATTTGCCCAAAGGTGGTTATAATCAAGAATAAAAGTCAAAATAATGATTTTCATATAGGTGGTTATAATCATTAAGAGGACCTATATTGGCTAAAGTTGATTATGCCCTAGTTAGGGTTGATTAGCAATCATAAATCAAGTATATAACCTATAATATAGATTAAAGATGAGTGGGTGCAAAGTGATGAAATAGATGAATAAGATTGATCAGTGTGAATGATTTAGTTGTACCTATCAATGACGATATGCTCATCTTGATTAACAATGATACAACTAGAATAGTCAAATGAGTTATATTGATCAAGGTTGGTGGGAGGATTTTCCAAGGCGCCAAGGAGAAAATTCATCGACTCCATTGATTGTAGACCTTCGTGAAGCTAATTTTTGTTGTAGCATGTGATGGTAGGCTTTATGATAGAACACCATGAAGACTTGGCCAAAAAATGTATAAATACTAACTCTCAATGTAATAAACATTCAAAAACAATGTACTAATGAAGAAAACCATGATGATAATGTCAACATATGAATATGGATGGACTCAATAATAATGTGCATGAGGAATCACCCATGAATGCATATAAACTGAGTCGAGACCATAGTGCTAAAAACAAACAAACAAGTAAATGAACAAACAAAATAATAAACAAATAAAAAACTTGAAATAAATAAATAAATAAATAAATAGAAAGCCTAAAAACTAAAGAAAATGAAAGCATCCTAATAATGACCATGCCCCAGTAAGGTAGATCAAGGATAACTAACTAGGCTTAGAAAGGACAAATGTTTTTGTATTTTTTAAATGTTATGAATGTTTTTGGCATTTTGAGGTATCTTAACTCATTATAAAATAATAAGATACCTACTCACAAAATAACAAGAGTGTTTGGCTTAGATTTCTCACAAAATGATGAGAGCATATGAGAAGGGGGAATGAGGTGACCTCAACATGAATTGAGCATGACCCACATAGTCCCAAAATGACCTCAAGTCATAGTAATTCCATCCACACAAAAGGAAAGAAAAAACCAACTAGGTCCCAACAAGTTCTTAAACCTAGAAAATGACTAGTCAAATGAAAACAATGATGGCAAGGTGATGCAATAATGCATGGTAAACAAGTGTTGCCCATAGTTTTCCCACAAGTAGTTATAACTAGGACATGATGGAATAGGTCAATGATACTAATTTTCACATAGGTGGTTATAATTAGTAGAAAGACTAGTGAAACACTAATTTGCTCATAGGTGGTTATAATCAGGCTCACATAAATAAGCTTGATACAAGATGGAAAATCAAAGATATCTTGCCAGATCAATTACCACACTACTTTCATAGACTATCATTGAAACATATATTAGATTTATTATTGAAACGTGATCAAAATCCTCTGACAAAAAGTTCAGGAAGAACCAAAATAACCAAGGTCAAAATAGGATTGGGTAGGATGACTAAAAATAGGCTTTGGTCTAGATAGGAATGGAATGATAGGATGGTATGGTCTTGCAAAGGATAATGATGGTTTTTTATAGATTAAAAAAATGGTAAGAGGGTGCCCCCAAGTGAGAAGGTGATTGGTTAGGATATGCAATAATGGTAAAAGGATATGTAACAGTGGCAATGGCATGGCAATGAAATGGTATGGTACATGTTTTTGGCCTAGGTGTGGTTTTTGATTTTGTTGTTCTTGTTCATGGGGAGATGAATGTCCTAATCAAAAAATAATACAAAAATAATATTTGATCATGTTAATTGCTAGCCCACACCTTGTCTGAAAAGCTGCTATGTTAATAAATCAATGCAGATTTGGATTTAAAGAATGCTTTTATGATCTTTGTTGGTCATTGATTCTAATTATTTCAAATATTGAGACAAGGTATCTTTGTAGCTTCTATAAGGAAAGTGAAACCATAGATGGTAAATAAGGACAAATAATGGATGGTAGGTTTGATTGTGAAATGGAATGTTAGATGATAATGGAATGTGGAATGGTTGGGACATAAATGAAGATCAGGATGTTCAATCACATGTAATGTTATTGATGCTAGATTCAACATAATTTTGGTTTTGGTAGGGTTGAAGACTTGTTCTCTCAATAGGACCATCATATTTTTTTGTTGTTTGGACCTGAGAGTAGTTACCATCTGATTAGGCTGTAGATAGGAAGCTATTTTTATTTGATCTTTGATTTTGTCTTCATTAAGTAGTGAAAAAATTTTGTGCTCAGCTATCAGTACCTTGATGAGGTTTTCACCAAATAAGTTGTCTTGATTGTCCCGTAGCACCTCCAAGAAGGTTTCACTAAGGAATGTTAACTTTTGAATTTGATTGTCTTCTAGTGCTTCCAAAAAAGTTTCACTAGAAGATGCTAAGTTTTGACTTTGATTGTAACCTATCACCTTTGAAAAATTTCACTAAAAGATGTTGAGTTGGAACTTTGATTATATCCCATCACCTCTAAAAAGGTTTCACTAGGAGATTATTATTTTGCTACATGAATGTGGTCTTATCCTCTTAAATCTTCTTCAACTACTATGTCACCATGGATGTATCTCAACAAAGTGTGATTTTATTGATCCCAATTGACACTTGTGGGAGATGGAATGTCAATGATATGGATATTTTGGTTGATGGTAATGGCCTATGGAATGGTAATGGAATGGGGAGAGGATGCACAATCCTTATAGAATATACTAGGATAACTTGTGTCAAAGCTAAAATAATCATCCTAAAAAATCATAGAAAGATCACAAATGTATTCAAATTGATCTGCAAGGCATGCATAACTAATGTTGTAACAACCATGAACATATTCTTCTTCTAAATTTGAATCTAAATTAAGGGACTCTAAATCTGATGTTGAGACTGATGTTGATTTAGATTCTAATGGTAAATTTGATGTCAGTTCAAGAATAAAACTTGACTCTAACTCTAATTCTTTATCTAATGGGTACTTTGTTATAATGATGTCTTGTTGAATATTAGGTTTTGGACAAGTAATGACCTATGATATCATAATGGGCTCCATAAAAACTAGTTTGTTAAAGTGAGACTCCTTTAAGATGGAAAAATGGTCAATAAATAACTACTTAGAGACTAGCTTGTCAATAGGAGGCTCTTGAAAATTAAGCACATGGTCAAGGTAGTGATTTTCCCAAAGGTGGTTATAATCATTAATAAATGACTCAACAAATATTGGATTGTTAGTGTGAGACCATTTGACAAATATTATAGGATTAATAGGTGATTTATGATAGGTTGACTTATCATAAGTGGTTGGTTCAACAAAAACATCTTGGATTGGTTGGTTGTCTTGGTTTTGGTTTCCAATGAGTTGGAAAATACTAGTTTTGAACACAACTTGGTCTTTGAAGGATTGGATCGGTTGAGGTTTGGATGGGATTGGTTCTAGATGAGTAATGACTTGTGGTTAGATCATGGTAGCACATTGGGGAGCATGATTTATTGCATGAGCCAAAGGATGAAGTTATGAAATGGTAATGACAGGGTGGTATGGAGCTTATTTATTTACATAAGCCAAAAGACTAGGTCCTATAATGATGAAGGGATGTTGTGGAGATTGATTGCTCGTATAAGCCAAAGGATGAGGTCTCAAAATGGTAATGGTATTCCTTGGATATTTTAGAGCTTGATAGCTCATATAATCCAAAGGATGGTTAGTGGTAGATGATGATTAGATAACAAAAGGATGTTTTTGAACTTTATTTCTTGCACAAACCAAAGCATCCAAGTCTTTCGCATAAACCATATCATCCCAGTCATGAGTTGGCTTATAAGTTGGTTCTTGACTATGTTCTATGTACTAATTATTGCAAAGAGGATATGGATCTGTATCATAAACAACATTATCTATAGTTGTGTCTTCAAAGTCCTCCTCACAAGCCTCTTCATACCAATCAAGGTCTTGATTTGGATGTTGTGTATTTTGACTATGTTCCCCTTATGGATTATTGTAGGGAGAATAATAAAACTCCTTATAAAATCTTTCTCTATAGGGGTTCCTAATGGGATTTTGTGCAACCATTCTAACACAAGTTGGATTGTCTGTGACTCCACCATAGGTGTAGCTATACATATCCACGTAAATGTTGAAATATCTAAATAAAAGGCTTAGAGTTATACAAACTTTGAAAAACTATCCAAAGGATAAATGGTTCAAACTTGGTCTAACTTGGCTGAAGGGGTGGAGTTGTATCTCCAATACGGTCTAAAAGTAGAGTTGTATCTCCAAAATAATTTTTGCTAAAACTTGGAATAAAATAGTCTAATATCAAATGTCATACACAAAAAATGGTTAAGTGTTTGAATAAAAATTGACATGTCAAAGGTTTAGATAAAAGTATTCCAAACAAGGTCTAAACTAGGAAAGGGAAAAGTTGAGTTACTAGGTATTTTGTCTAAATGTAGAGTTAGAAGCTAGGCTCAAACAAATATGCATATGATAGGAATTTTGGCCAAATGGTATTAAAATATAGACTTGAAACAAAGGCTAATGTGATTTGATTTAATCTAACAAGTTTGGAAACAACTTTGACATAAACTCAACATATAGAATAAAACATAAACATGATCAGTTGACATAAGGCATAAGACAAAAGGATCTTTGAAGAAAGATTGTTTTTTCTCAAATAAAGGCAGAAACAGTGATAAGGATAGGAATTAAACAAATAAAGCATCAATAGTTTTCAAATTTGGGTAATCTATTAACTAAAGTTATGCAACCCAAATGAGAAAGATCTGTGTATCAACCCCATGAATTGAGGATTAAATAGAAATCAATCAACATTTGGATTTAAACATAACAAGGCTAATTAAAAAATCAATGTTAAAAACTAGGATTTGACCAAATAAGCTAGACAAGATTGGACAGAATGATGGCATAAAATAAAGGTTTAAATGGTAGACATGACATGGTTTCAAACAAATGGTTTTTGGCATGAGGTGAAACAAGTCTTGAAATAAATTGAGTAGCCTAATGATGTAAGCATTCTGAAATTATGTGATTTATGTGATGCTTCAAAAGACTCAGAGGGAAAATGGTTTTAACATGTTTTGGGTAGCATAAAACTACCCTCCTCAACTCAAATGGCATATACATAAACAAGTTTAGTAAGAATTTCAAGGCACAAGTGTGGTGTAAAATGGCCAGCATAACGCCTCTTTAGACAAAGGAGTGACATATAAAAAAATTAGTTTTGACATGGCTTTATGAAAAAACAAACAAGTTTTAGTCTCAAAACAGACCAAGCAAAAATGACTAAAATAATCTAATTAAACTATCCAAATCCTAGCAAGGGTATGGCAATGTGGGGTTCACTAAACTATAAAGTTTCAAATGTCTTTAAGGGAATCAATTACACAATGACTTTCACATCAAATAATGCAAAAAAAAGAATGAAAATTGGGTGACCACAACATTGGCTAGTTGTAAAAAGATCTAGTCCTTTTTATAACCACTACATCCTATTATTCACTCAGTGTAGTGTGATGTCCAAATACAAACATATCTCGTGTGCAACTTAGAAAGAGTAAGTGAAGTCAATGCTAAGAGATGAAACCCTAGGTCAAAGATTCCTTAAATAACTCATGGGAGATAATGACATCCCCCTCACAAGCCAAGATGCAATGAAATTAAATACATAAAAATAAAGACTTTCGGGTCATTTTCAAGGTCACCCAAACTTTTATGAGTTTTTGGGGAGTGCTTGAGACGACATTCTTTCTAAGCCTTAGACTAAGAATTTTTGTAATAGGAATGGTGCTTTTGATTCCAAGGGTTCCATAAAGGGGAAAAATGGAAGAGCATACATGCAACACCCCTCTCTTTGTTAAACAAAATTAGATCAAATAACTATTGAAGACAAAAATGACAAGTGTGTTCAATTTTAAGCCCAAATGAAAGACTTGGTGGTATTCATTTGACTCCTTGGTCTTAATTTGTAACTTCTAAAGCTAACTAAAAAATTTAAGCAATAGAATCCTAAATGATTTCATTAAGCACCAAAAACAAGATTCCTAATTTATTTTAAAATCATGCCAAATATGTATTAATAAAATGTTTTAACAAGTTCCAAGTCTATTGATTACTTGTCTACCCTTAAGGCATCACTCCAAAAGCAAATATGTTAGATTAGAAACATTTTAAATAGATGTTCAAAATTTTGGGAAAAATCTATTAAATTTGAAGCTAAACTAATTTAAAATTCTAAAAATTTAAGAAAAAACATGTGGTTTAAAAAAATGTCATCGAAAATAGAGTTCGTATGACCCCAAACCAAGCATTTTTAAATGGCCTATAAGCTCTCAGGTTTGTGTTTAAAAAAAAAACACAATGACTGACATTAGTTCTATAACCAATGATGTTTATAATTACTAATCAATGATGGTTATCTAATCGTAAATAGTTATACCAACATTGACCAATGATGACTATGTCAACCAATGATGGTTTTACTAACTGATGACAGTTACTATGTAAACTTATGACAAATACAAATGGCAAAACAAAGTTAGAAAATCAAATTGTGAATAGTTTCAATGATACAAATTAAGATTTTATAGTTACAAAATGATCTTCTTCATGTGTGGGGTGCATTTGGTTCCACTGAGCATGCCATTATGTGAACTATGAATTTGACTCAAGAGAGGATGATTAGTATCGTGTTAGTTTCAAACTAAAAACAAAATGAAAGAAACACACTAACTAGCATAACATCTTTAGGCCTAGACACTAGGGAGAGATTAGTTAATTTTTTTTAATAAAACACACAACTAAAATGCAAAATAAACCTTCTTTTACCTTCCTTAGATTCTCCAAATGCTTATTTTAGTGGCTTTCTCAGCTTGTGCTTATGAAGTCTTCATCAAAGGAGGCTTGGCTATCTCCTCTTCTCCTTGGCACCTTATGGCTTTAGATTGGCTTGGAATCAATTTGGCTTGGTAAAACTAGTTTTAATGATGATTTTAAAACCAATCCTACATTATAACTTTTCTTAATCATGTGTTCAAATTCATGTGGTAAGGCCTCTTATTTATAAATTTTTGCAAATGTCTAGAATCAACTTGAACCATCCATCTCAAAATTGAGATGTGTGGCTAAGGATTAATCCAATTATGAAATTAAAATTGATAAATATGCTCATCAATATTTGGGATAGAAGAGCAATTAAGAGGCATGGAGGGCTTTGATGAGGTATGGGAGGATGAATCCTAATATTTGTGGCATTTATGGCTTAGAGATGTCTTCCTAAGAAATGAGGTCACCTAATGATGAAAATATTCAATATTCATTTCTAAAAAAATTTATTCAACAAGTTTCCATGGAGTTATTAATTATGCCTTAATTTGGATTAATTAGCTCTTAAGCATGATTAAGCACTTTATGCACAAATTACTCAAATTGATCAGAATGCCTTGTTATTGGTTCAAAATTCAACTAGATTAGAATTAGAAGGCAATGTCAGATGCATTGGATCTATTATCCCATTTAAGATGTTACCACCAAAAAATAATGAAGGAACATGTCTTGTGTAAGAGATTTGATAGGAAAGATCAATCTAAAGCACCCAAGTGCAAAATTGGCATTATGACTCGAAATGATTTGATCAAAGTTAGCTAGACCATAAATTGCATTACCCCATTTAGGGATACCTTGGCCAAAATTGGCATTTGAATATGTTATTTTCAAATATTTTTATGTTCTTTAGTATTTTTAGGCCAAATTATGCATTTTAGGTGGAAATTGGTCAGCCTAGTTAGAGGTCATTGGTGGCCATATTTAGGTGTCTACAGTTTGTAAGCAATGTGCCTACACATAGGGTGTAAAGTGCATCTAGCATATCCTTTACACACTAACCCCTTCTCTCTCTTTATTAAGTTTCCATTCAAGTTCAAGCACAAAGAGCTCCTAGGGATTTTGAAGATTAAAACAAAAGCATAGTGAGCTTTGTAGACTTTTAGGCTTTGATATTTCACTAATAGGGTGACATAGACCTATCAAGTAGAACCCAAAAATCTCAAATCACCTAGAAAATAACACCAAAATGGGAATACAATGTCGAACAATAAGGTGTCCCACTTTTGGTTATCTTGTCCAATCAAAAAATGAAGTTCAAGAACCTATTTTCGACACTGTCCCAGCCTTTTACCTGAAGTCTCAGACCCTGTCTCAAACTAGATAGATTATAATAAACTAAGTCATATTTTCTCATGTTTATTACTATTTTTAGAAACTAAAAAACTATAATCTATTTACCTAACTTATTGGATTAATTATTTCACATTATTTAGTAATTTACTTTACTCCAGACCTATTTATTAGTTAGGAATAAAACTCCATTATTCTAAAAAATAATAAAACATTTGGTGAACCTAACTTGAAATTTTACACAAAAACCCTAGGGTAAATTATTTATAATTTTTTTCCATAATTTCTTGATTTTTCCTCTATTTAAAAATAAAAAATCTACAAATTAATTGAAAAATTATCATATATATTTTCAAAACCCTAGTTTTCACATACTAAGTCCTTTTTGCATACAAACACATTCCAAACAGTAGGAAAAATATATTGCTAATTTTAGAAATATTTTTTTATTTTTTCTAAATTTTTCAAGCAAAATTCTACAAATTTTCTATAAATTCATATCAAATTTTAAAATTATCATAAAATTTTTAAAAATTCATTCAATAATACCTAGTTGGATTAACTAGCTCCCATTTATTTTCTAGTTCTTTTTCAATCATTTTTTGAATTTTTAGTTGCGTATCAAACTCATAAAATCAATTTTAAATTAAAAAATCATATTATTTATCATAAATATTTTCAAAAAATCCTTAGTTGCATTTACTAGCTCCTATTTTGGTTCTTAAGGTATCACCTTACATGTTTGGGAGCTCTGTATCCTTTTAACACAAATTTCAATTAACTATTTTTAGGACTTTGCATTTCTTATATTAGTTACTTTCTTTTTCTATAAAATTGCCTATTAAAACTTATTTCAAAACATTCAAACACATTATAAATTATTTTCCTATTTTCATAATGGCCCAATATACCAGTTTTGATGAAACTGATAAAAAAGAACTTTAAGAACTCTTAACAAAACATCTAGATATGCAAGATGACATGATTAGAAATCTTCAAGAGGAACAACAAAAAGTGAATAATGATCAATCTTCTCAAACCATAGAGCAACTAGTTGTAAATGACACTATGAGGGTATCTATGTCTCAATAACCCCTATAGTAGTCTAACCTACCTCTATACCACCAGTTACAACTAGTACATCCCTCTCTTGATGTGGTAGCCCTTGTGAAAGAGATAATATCTCTTCAATCCAAGGTGATACATCTTGATCAAGGTACCAGTAGACCTATGTAGGCTTTGGATTCTTTTGCTCTTCTACATACACCATTGGAATGCCATATTACTTTTACACCTTTGCTACAAGGTTTTGTTCAACCCAAGATTACTCTTTATGATGGCAAGTGTGATCTAGAGACACACTTGAGAAAATTTCATGTAGCATGCTTGGCCTATATACCCAATGACTAACTACTTACAAAGATATTTCCTTAAAGACTAAAATATTATGCTTTACAATGGTTCTATAGTCTATCAAATCAGTTAGTTCATGTATTTGATCTTTTAGCTGACATGTTCTTAGTACATTTTAATATTAACATTGGTGATAAGGTTTTATATGCTCAAATTGCTCAATAGAAACAATGACCAAATGAGCATCTCACGACTATGTTCTTTGGTATAAGGCCATCTTGGATAAGATGACTAGTCCTATGGTAGATCAAGAATTATAGGACCTCTTCTAACAGAGTCTTCTACCAGCACTTCATGAATCAATTATATTCAAGTGATTCTCTTTCATCACTTAATTGTGTCATACACTAAAGGAAAGAGAAGTCAAGGTTATTTTAATGGGAAAAATTAAGTACTCAAGCATCTCAGACACAATAAACTAGAGTAATAGCAAAGTCCCATACAAGGTCAAATTTCATGACAATAAGAATTAGAATCAACCAAAAATCAATGCATAGTTAGAGCCCCATTAGCATTTGGTTTTATCAACACCTCCTCCTCGTGTATTTACTAATCTACCAGTTACTCTAGCTAGGGTTTTATAGAAGTTACTAGAATGTAACATCATATCTCTCCCTCATATTCATGAAGTTGACCCAACAAAACTTGTTCCATGGGGTTATGATCATAATGAAATTTTTTATTTTCATAAGGCACCAGGCCACACAACAAATAGATGCACCATTTTAAGACATAAGATATAGGACTTGGTAAAAACAATCTACTTGATCCAGGCACTTCTATTGAGCTTCCACAAGCAAAGTTAACATAGGATAAAACTTTAAAAATATTCTTAGATCCATTTACACAACACTCTAAATAAGATAAAGGGGACACATTATGTGTTCACCATACATACCTACACATCATCCACCAGCTACATACTAGGCACCTTCAGTTGAGTCACATCCATTAAGTGGTATGATAGGTGTTTATGAGTCTAGATTTTTAAAAATATCTTCAATATCCTTATCAAATTAGGAGATTATGGAAGATAATTTAGATTATAATGTACTTTTTATAAGAGCACATATTCATAATTAACCCATTCACAGTGTCCTCATCGATAATGTTTCTATTGTCAACATGTGTAACATTACATTATTGTAGAATTTAGGTTATTTAGAGAAAGATATTACTCCCACATATATAATTATCAATGGATTTATTGGGTACATATAGATTTCATTAGGTGAGATCACACTTCCTCTACAGGTTGGTCCCACACATGTGACAACACATTTCACCATAGTTCCTAGTGGAAGATTTTTTGACATGTTACTTGGTCATTCATAAATTCAAACAAATTGAGTAATACCATCTACAATTCACAAATGCATGGAATTAATTCATGCTAGTTAGGTTATTATAGTTTTTAGAGTTCCATATGAGTTACCACTCCCCACTTTAGATCCATCTACTTTAAAGTGACTAGTTTTAGTTTCCCCACTAGTTGTAATTCTTCCTCAAGTAAAAATTGAGACATAGTTGATGTATCCATCATCAGTACACAAGGTTCACACACCTTCATAGCTTTAGAATTATATATAGTTTCTAGCTATAGTATTCACACCTAGAGAAATTTCATTGAGATCTCATGTGTTTACACATAAATCACATGTTCAAAAAGCTTTTCCTATTTCTAGATGGGTCCCTAAGATCCCTACAGTTGCATCCACTTCTTATAGTTATAAGGGGACCCCACATTCAATTTCTAATTCATATATTTTAGAGTAGTTAAAATGTACATAGATTTTAGCTTCACAACTTCAGACATTCAATCATGCATCATGATCATGCATGATTCATTTGGTTGATATAGGACACCATGATAGGGGGTCTCATTTGAAACTCATTGATTAGTATCATTTCTTCCTAGTTTATCTTATACATATCTTATATCAAAACACAAAAATAACACAAAATTTCAAAATACAAAAGACATTCAAATAATTCAAAACAAAGATATTTTGATTGTATGCGTCATCCATGCTTTACATTACTACTATCGTGCTAGGACTTACATTTTTTATTTCATGATATTATTTGTTTATTATCTACATTACCATGATTCACTTGATCTTCTTTGAGTATGTGCAGTGACATATAGTTACATGATTACTTCACTCTACCTATTGAGGGAACATTCTTACTTCTACATTCAAGACACACATCAATATACATACCCACTAGAGGCATCTTCTACATGACAACACTATCAATATTATCTCAATTCCATACTACACACTCTGAGTTATCATACTGATGTACATTACTTACCAAATTACACAAATTAATATATCGACATTTGAATAGTATATATCACTTATGTATCTCTTAGCATATACCTAGTCTTATACTAAATGTGTCTTGCATACAAAACTCTTGATTTGATTAGTTAGATGTGATTATACCTTTTCAGTTTTTACATGCTTTCCTTTCTTGCTTTATGTAGCTAGATGAAATTGCATTTCTAGTTCCAATTTTTTTTCTTATGTGTGCCTTAAGACATCTACCAATGTCATTTGATTCTATATGTGTGTGTGTACCTTTAAACATTTTACAATGTCCCTTGCTTGTACTCTTATATATGCCTATGTCCCTCATGCCAATCTTTGCTTATTTTAAATTGTATGTGTATGTGGCATTTGAACATGATTTGTATGTTTGCTTTCTAGTTTGAGTGACATATGCCCATATCCCTTGTTTGCATGGCCCCTTGGCCAACCTTGTATGATTATTACTTCTTTCTTTGTATGATTGTTGCCTGCCCTTGTTTGTAATGTCATGATCCATATCATGCCTTTAATTTGCTTTCTTAGATGCCATGATGGACATCATGCTTCATCCCTCCTTGACAACTAACAACTAATAACTAAAAACTAGCATCTAACATTTCTAGTTCTATTTCAGTACATTACACATGATTTTACATATTTATATCTATCTAGGCATACCCCTATTTATCTAACAAATCTCTCAATACAAACATTTCTATAACTAAAGATATCTTGTCAAATATCATTTCTATATCATATATCTATGCAACATGACACACTTTTAGGACTCATTTCTTCTGAGGACAGTCATTACAGGTTCATCATTCTTACCCTTAGAAGAAGGGGAAACAAATAAGGGTTTTGTCTTAGAGATAAAATCTCCTAGTAATCAAAATAATAGCATTTAGATCATCCAATTCAAAATCTAGAAGTCAAACTAGTTAGAATAGAACAAAAAAATAGTGATAATTCTAGATCAATAACTAGTTTTAGCATAGGATAATAGAACTAAAAATGGATAACAACACCAAATAAAAGGGTATTCTCATTTTGGCACTCTTGTCTAGGTAGAAAAACACCTAGGTTTTCTAGTAATAGGAAAGAAGTTTAGCTCATCTATAGTTTTTACAAATCTAGATCAGTGAGAAACAATAGTTTTAGTATAGTTTTATCAAGGAATCTAGATATAAGGGGTATCATGTACAATATATGGCTCTTAGTTATATTTTTATGTTAGGTAGTTAACATAACTTCTAGATCAAAATCCATGTTTCAGACACCAATGATTGGGGTAAGTGCATGGCATATTGGTCTTCTTTACATAGTTTAATCCACTTGCTCAAAATTTCTACTACATTTTGGCAACCATGGTGGGATAAATCCCTATAATTTAATAATTTTAAATTTTAGAAATGTTTTTGAAAGCTTTCACAACTAATTGGATAATAACAAGTGCTGAATTTTTAATAAATTTTCATGAATAGGTAAAACTATGGTATTGCCTTGTAAGTCATGACATTGTCATGGTGGTTTTACCCCAAAAGTCATCGTATTATACTAACCATAAAGTTTTAACCACTAATGGTCTCTTTGATAGGTTTTTATCCCTAAGTAATACCATTAATTTGAAATTAGTGATATTACTTTCCTAATCATGGTTTTGTAGGAAAAATAGGACTGATTAAGATTTTAGTGCTTAACTACTAAGAATCAATATTGCCACTCACAAGTCACAGTATTGACCTAAAATTCATGATATTATTATTTATAATCATGACATCATGATTTCTCCCAAATCTAAAAAAATTATCCATTGATTTCTAACTTATAGGGTCAATCTTGTCATTTTATATCTTGCAAGAAGATCATTAATCACATAGTCCCTTTTTACAATCCTAATTAACTATGTTAGATCTTGGAATATTTTTGTTAAACACATTTGTGATTGAAGGACTATCTTTGATAATCACAATTTTGTAAGATTTTTTATCTCTGTAACCTACTATGTGACTATTGATATGAGAAGCATCAAAGGCAAGATCATCTAAAAGCTACACATAATAATCTTAACCTCTTTCCTATCTTTGGAAATACTACTAATCATGAAGTCATGATTTTGTCTAGAAAATAGAGATATTGCATATCTAGTAGTGATATTATGATTTAGTCATTTTGAGGTTATTTTATTTACTATTTAATATCTTTGAATTCATAAGGCAATTTTTAGGACAACGCTAACTAGGGAAAAATCTTGTTATTCTATAGATTGAGCTTAATGTTGCATATTTTTATGAAAATCTTATCCTTTTATAAAATTATAATACATATCTAAAGTGTTAAATATGTCATAATTATCTATGAATAGGTATTATTAAACATCTAGGTAACTTGTGATAATCATCTAAGCATCTACAATAGTAAAAAATCAAATTTTTGAAGTTTTGGATCTCTCTGTAATATCACCAATATCATAGTTATGATATCGCATTGCAAATCATGGTACTGCATAACCAATCATGGTTTTACAAAAAATCACACAATAATCACTAGTGGTTAAGCACTTTCTACAAATCATGACTTTACAATCATCATATTACATAATAGTTATGGTATCACCCTTTCTGGTTGTAGTATCACATTGGTTTGACTATGTATCTATGATATTGCATTTTGAAGTTATATTTTTGCATTATTTTTTGAAATCAATTACATATTTTTTGAGAACATTTTTATAGTCATTTTAATGATTTTTGAGTCATTTTGAGCCTTTCGTAAGGCCCAAATTGCCTTTAGCATTGGGGGATCCTACCCTCAACCCCTGGACCCTTCAAGGGGCTTTGTCTCTTGACCTTGTAAGGGGTGCTTCCCCTTAAACCCACAAGGGGCACTGCCCCTTGACCCTACTAGGGGATGTCACCCCTAGACCCCCACATCGTGGCCCACTCGCTCAAAGACGTTATAGAGCCAAATCATAAATTTTTTACTGGTTTTTTATTAAGGCTTATTGGACTAACATTTTGATTCTTAAAGGGGTGAATCTAGTAGTGATTTTGACTTGCTAACATTTTATTTCATATGATATTTAATCGAATGTCTTGTCTTACAGGTTACCCCTCAAGATCACCAACTAAAACTACTAATGGTTTTATTGCAAGATGTCTGTCAAAGACATTTTGACATTTTAAAAATCATTTTGGAGAATTTTAATAAATTTTAGTCACTTTGTTCAAATTGTTTTGTATATTTTTGTATATATCTTGATGCAAAAAAAATAGGTTAATCTTTTGGAGGCCATAAATTTTGACCTTTGGCTCCATTTGAGCTCTTCTACATGCCAAAACAATTGTCTCAAAAAGCTTGATTTTATCCTAAGATGCCCTATCCACTTGGAGTTGATTTAGATATTATTTAGAGGCCATATGTGATCATTTGAGGGTCCAAAATTACCATTTAATATTTTTTTAGGAATTTCCTCTTTTTAGAAATGTTTTATTTTTAGGTTTGGATGTTAACTTCAGTTGAATTTCATCTGATAGGTTAATTTTAGCATTTAGTATATTTTGAGATATTTTTAGAGCTACACATACTTGCATGCAAAACTTGCGATAAATAGAATTTGCTAAAAATAGATTTTTTTTAGATTTTAGTTTTTTTGAATTTTTGCATGTAAATTATAAATTATGAGTTGAGGATTATTAAAGGATGGTTTGGGTTTTTAATTATTTTAAGTCATTTAATATAAATTAATTTTGAGTATTGTTTCAATATCTTGGCCTATTAGTAATTTTATTGTCTTGATAGTTTTTGAGTTCATTATCTAGTATCAGAGCAAGTTCAAATCTTGGAGGAGTAAAGAAATAGTGAGAGGATGAGGAGGTATTGAAAATATGAACTAGATTACATAATATCTATAAAGGCAAGTGGAAAAATTAATTGAGGTTATCACTAATTAGTAGAGAAGACAAGGTAGTGATGAGGAGGACACATATCATGATAAAGAAGTTTAGCAAGAAGAAGAACATCAAGATCATCCACCATCAATGGAGGAGAGGATGGATTAGGATTTATAAGGAAGAAATGAAGGAATCAAGGTTAATGTTCTAGATTATGGGGATAGTTTAAAACTAGAGGAGTTAATAGATAGGATGAATAGCATGGAAAAATTCTTTGAGTGGAAGACTATGAGAGAAGACAAAAAGGTAAAGTTTGCATGCATACAATTAAAAGGTCATTCAATGATTTCGTGGGATCACCTATGGAAAGAGAGATAGAGGAAAGGTAAATAGAAACTTAATTCATGAAAAAATATGGAGAAGAAGATGAGGGAGAAATTTCTTCCTATGGATTATGCACAAACCCTATACAAAATATTTTAGAATTTGAGGCAAAAAGATCATAGTATACAAGAGTATACAGATGAGTTTTATAAGTTTTACATACAAGTGGAACATGATGAAACATAAGAACATATGGATGTAAGGTATGAAAATGGTTTTAAATTTTTTATTTAAGATGAATTAAACATGCATATAATACTTTGCATGGAGGAGGCTTATCAAGTAGCTTTAAAGGCAGAAGAAAAACAAAATAGATAAAATTTTAGAAGAATGTCCCTTAGTCCAAGAAGAGGTGAATACCCTCGAAATAAGGGATGAAGTGGGTTTAATAACACCAAAGGTGGGTATAATACCAATACAAGTGAATCATTACATGGTGTAGAAAGGCAAGATGACAATAGGCAAGGGTTTCAATACCAACAAAGAGGAAGAGGATTTTAGAGAGGATGTGGTTATGGTGGTGCTAGAGGATGGTTTTTGAATTAACATAGATCTTATGTTTGTTATATATGTGGAGAAGAAGGGAATATAGAATTTGTGTGTCCACATTATTAGGATCAAGAAAGGAGGTAAGAAGATCACCCAATAGTGAATCTAGTTGAGGTTGAGATAGAGAAGAAAAATACTAAAGTTACACCTACAAATGTTGGAGAGAATCTCATGATGAGAAGAACCATGTTTGCACCAAGGAAGGAACAAGTGCATAATAAAGAAGGTGGAGATGCATGGATATGATCAAATATTTCTCAAACAAGATGTACTTTAGATGGAAAGGTATGAAAAGTAATTATAGATGGTGGTAGTTGTGAAAATATGGTTTCTAAAGAAATGATAGATAAACTAAATCTGTAATGTGAAAAACATCTTAATCCTTATCAAATTTCATGGTTTAAGAAAGAGATAGAAGTTATAGTAGATAAAAGGTGCTTAATCAAGTTTTCTATAGGTAAAAGTTATTATAATGAAATATGGTGTGATGTTATTCTGATGGATGCATGTCATGTGTTATTGGGAAGACTATGGCAATTTGACAAGAAATTAATTTATGATGGAGAAAAGAAAACACACTCTTTGGAAAGGTGGTACAAAGGTAGTTATGTTACCTCTTAAAGAGGAAGTGGAGACAAAAAACATGCTCTTTACTAAATAATTTATCCAATATATGAAGGTAGTAAGTTGTTATGTATTAGTAGTAAAGAATAAAGACACTAAAAGGGTGCAAATACCAATAGAAGCAACAAGAGAGTTAAAATAATATGCAGATGTTATACCTAATGAGTTACTAGTTAGTTTATCATTGAATAGAGATATTTAGCATCACATTCATTTGATTCTAGGATCAATTCTACCCAATCAATCAACTTATAATATGAGTCTAATAGAACATGTAAAATTAGATAAGTAGGTTATTTAATTTCTAAGAAAGAAGGTGATAAGGGAGAGTATGAGTCCATGTGCAACACCATCTTTGATAACTCCAAATAAATATAGAGGATGGAGAATGTGTGTGAATAGTAGAGCAATTAATAAAATTACAATCAATTATAGGTTTCCTATACCTCATTTTGATGATATGATGGATGTGCTTGCAGGAGCAAAATATTTTACCAAGATCGATCTAGGGAGTGGTTATTTTTGGATTCAAAATCATGAAGGAGATGAGTGTAAAACTACATTCAAGACTAGGGATGGTTTATATTAGTGGATGGTGATGCTATTCAGATTATCTAATGCACATAGCACATTTATAAGGGTGATGAATACAATGTTATGAGAATATATTGGTAAGTTTTTGGTTGTTTATTTTGATGATATTTTGATATTCAGTAAGACTAAAGAATAACACTTACAACATTTGAGAATGGTACTAGGTTTTTTAAGAAAGAAAAAGTTGTATGCAAATTTGAAGAAGTACAAGTTTATGCAAAATAGTTTGGTATTTTTGGGATTTTTAGTTTTAGCATATGGTGTGATAATGGATTAAGAAAAGATAAAGGCAAGAAGTTTGCATGGTTTAGCAAATTTTTACAAAAAAATTATTAAATTTTTTAGTAGTATTATGGTGCCAATAAAATATTGTATGAGAGGGAAATAATTTACATGGACTAGAGAAGCCACATGAAGATTTGAATTTTTTAAGAAGAAGATTACAAATAGACCAATTTTAGCATTACCAGATTTTAACAAAGTGTTTGAGGTTGATTGTGATGCTTCATTTGTGGGAATTGGTGTTGTGTTGAGTCAAGAAGGAAAGTCAATAACATATTTTAGTGAGGAATTGAATGAGGTAAGAACAAAGTATTCTACTTATGATGTTGAAATTTATGCAATTGTATAAGCATTAAAACATTGGAGGCATTACTTGGTGCCTAAGGAGTTTATCCTATTTATAGATCATGAGGCTTTGAATTATGTGAATACACAAAAGAAGTTGAATAATAGACATGAAAAGAGAGTTTATTTATTTTAGGGGTATACTTTTGTGTTGAATCATAAATTAGGAAAATATAATCAGGTAGCTGATGCATTAAGTAGGAGGGTAGCGTTATTAACTACTATGGTGAGTGAAGTAGTTGGATTTGAAGCTATCAAAGAATTATATGATAATGATCCATATTTTGGCAAGGTAGTTGAGTAGTGTAAGAATCCATTAATAGGTGGGATAGATGATATTAATGATGATTATATTATATAGGAAGGTTATTTCTTCAAAGGGAAACAATTATGAATTCTAGTTAGGTCTCTACAAGATAATATAATAAAAGAATTACATAGTGGTGATTGATTTAGATGGACATTTTGGTAAGATGAAGATAATAGATATGGTGGAGGAAAATTATTTTTGGCCAAAGATGAAGAGAGATGTGACAAGCTATGTTTCAAGGTGCAAAATATGTCAGGTGGCTAAAGGACATGCCCAAAATACTAGATTGTACATGCCATTACTAGTTTCAAGAGGACCGTAGATATATTTGAGTATGAATTTTGTATTGAGATTACCAGACACACAGAGAGGTAATGATTCAATTTTTTTGTTGTAGATAGGTTTTATAAGAAGACCAATCATGCCACTAGAGTTGTAGAATTAATTTTTAAGGATATTGTGAGATTTCATAGTGTTACAAAAACTATTATTTCAGATAGGAACACAAAATTTCTAAGTCATTTTTGGAGGACTTTGTGGAATAATATGGGTACTAAGATATAATTTAGTAGTGTATATAACCCAAAAATAGATGGGTAGACAAAATTTGTGAATAGGAGCTTGGGAAATTTGTTGAGATACATAGTGGGAGAGAAGCCCAAGCTATGAGACTTGGATTTGACACAAGCTGAGTTTGTATATAAAAGTTTAGTGAATAAATCAACAAGAAAGTCACCATTTCAATTTTTTTATGGGAGATATCATATGGTTTTTTTTGGATTTGGTACAATTATCAATTGTAGATCAAATTAGTGATGATGCAGAGGTATTTGTAGAGTATATGCAATAGTTATAAGAAGAAGTAAGAAGAAAGTTGTAGGAAAGTCAATGAGAAATATAAAGTAGTAGTAGATGTCATAATAAGATCCAAGGTATTTTAAGGAGAGATTTTAATGGTTTACTTAAGAAAGTAAATATTTCCAAAAGGAACATAAAACAAGTTGAAGTAAAATAAAATTGGACCATTCAGAATTATGAAGAAAATCAATGACAATGCTTATGAGGTGAGTTTACCACAAAATTTTGATATCTCTCTAGTACTTAATTTTTCAGATTTATATTAATTCCATAGATAATATAGTGAAGATGATGAAGATAAATAATTAAATTAGGAGCAATAGGTTCCAAAGAATAAGGAAAAGATAATGTAGGTTTTTGATATGAAGATAGTGAGCACAAAGAAAGGGAATTATAACAGGTATTTGTTGTAGTGGGAAGGATTAAAACAAGAATATAAAACTTGTATTAAATAATGGGAGATTAAGAAGATTAACAAATAAAAATGGTAGCAGTGTAATCAGGGCAACTCATAAGAGCTGAGTTGTTTTCAACCAGAGGAGAATGATGCAAAAAAAAAATAGTCCAATCTTTTGAAGGACATAAATTTTGAACCATAGCTCTGTTTGAGCTCTTCCATATGTAAAAATGACTATCTCAAATTTTTTTATGCTTTACTAAGCTTACCTATCCACTTAGAGTTGATTTTAATATTTTTTGGAGGCCATACGTGATCTTATGAAGGTCTAAAATTACTATTTAATGGGTTTTTTTAGGAATTTCCTATTTTTAATAATTGTATATTTTTAGGTCTGAATGTCAACTTAAGTTAAATTTCATCCAATAGGTTAATTTTAGCATTTGGGATAATTTGGGATATTTTTAGAGCTACACAAATTTACATGTAAAACTTACTATAAATAGTAGCTGCTAAAAATAGACATTTCTTTTTAGATTTTAGTTTTTTCAAATTTTTGCATGTCAACTCTAAATTTCAAGTTGACACTTATTTAAGTATGGTTTTTATTTTTAATTATTTCAATTCATTCAATACAAATTAATTCTGAGAATATTTTAAGATTTTAGCCTATTAGTAATTTTATTATCTTGATAGTTTTTGGGTTCATTATATCTCACATCTAATTAATCAGTTAATTAATCTCTTTTGGTCTACTTGTTTGTCACTAGAAGGCTATGGTGGTGTATGCTCTCTTCCTTGCATCCTTGAAATGATTTTTAGAGGATGGAAAAACACCTAAAAACCATCACAATTTTTATTTTTTAGGGGCAACATGATGTAGAATTGACACCCATGCACTTTTCATAGTCTTAGGGGGTTAGTGACCATGTATTTCACCACCACACACTAATCCACACTTTGTGTTTTGGTGGAGAATAAATATCATGGATAGATGTTGTTA
The DNA here is from genome assembly GCA_037957365.1 of Torreya grandis. Taxonomy (NCBI): domain Eukaryota; kingdom Viridiplantae; phylum Streptophyta; class Pinopsida; order Cupressales; family Taxaceae; genus Torreya; species Torreya grandis. The sequence continues at coordinate 5,066,719 of JARHVA010000557.1, forward strand.
GGCTAAGAGGTTGACCCCATATGGGTCATGTATGAAGAGTAATAGTTAAACCTCTAAACTAGTCATTAGAAAACACCCTATATAGACTTAGTCCCCATTATACCTAGCATATATTAGGGACACCGATAGAGCACTCATTTAGCCTATCATAATACCTTATGACTATAATAAGTGACTTATTATCAGAGTAAAGAGTAGCTCCCAAGTGACCATCATGTGTAGATTAGGTTGAGAGTGTTTGGTAGATTTTATAATGGGTCACTAGACTGTAACCTCACCTATAATGTTATTAGATGGTGTAGTCATTAGGTTATGCACCCACAATGAGTTTACTAGTCTTAGGTTTTTGGTTTTCCTAATTTGGTGTGTGTTGTGCTAGACCCGTGTTATTTGTAAGCCAAGTCATGCTTTCACCCAAACCTATGCATACCATATCTAGATATTTTGCATGTATCATCATCTTGTATATTCTTGCATCATCATTCTATCATTTTGTATATCTCTATGATTATCCTATTGTGCATATTATCTTTGTACATCTTTTTTTATCTCATCGCAATCCCATCCTAGTCTAGTCATACCCATCTATCATTAATAAAGTATTATCATACTTACATCACATATTATCATAGTCTAACCTCATATTCTTGACTTAGTTATAACATTAATCATCTGAAACATCATCTTTATCACTTAGTCCACCTTATCTATAACTAATATTGATCACCTCTTAGTCTAGTCTCATATATACACATAACCTACATACCCTAATCACATCTTGTCATCATTATCTTATCCTTAGGCCACTTTATCCATAATTAATCATTTTCCTTGATCTTGTCTTACTTAATCACCTTATTAACCTAGTTAAGTTTGTAGTCATATTTTCATCCACATTGGCAAACATTGTTATCACATTAGGATGTTTATTCTTGTCTAATCTAGTTTGATTCATAATCAAAATCATATCCATCACATCATATCAAAATCATTTGAGTCGATAATATTAGTCTTGAGATAGTCTTAATTCAATCAAACCTAATCAAAATTAGTATATTGGGCTAGTCTATCTCCTCATCCAATATTAGAGCTTGTCATAGCTCACCTATTTGAATCTAATAAACCTCATCAAGGTCTATCTCATGTCCTAAATTGGTCTCCTTAAATATTATCTTGTCCCATTAAACATCATATCACACATGGAGTCAAAATTTAGATCAAACTAAAGCAAGCCTTTATCCAAATTTATTCCACATATCCCATCTTCACCCCTTAGTCTTTCCATTAAATCCTCTACACCTATTGATTGAGGCTTTTTTACCATATAATTCATACTTTCTCCCATCCTTATTCATGGCATCTAAAAAAAATTGGTTTATACTTTGATTGAATAATGTCTCATTCTGAATAGGGAAATGTTACTTTCTCACCTCCTAGAGATGAACACTCTATATACAATAGACTTTGACCTTGTCTACCAATTGCTACCTCTAGTCTGAACCCATTCAAATCATCCATCCACTCATTATAGTCAATCATCTACCCCTTCTCAAACTAGCAAAAGGAACCTTATCCTAGCCACCTCATCTAATACTATTCCACCCACCCCATCACATTAATAACCATCTAATCTAAAGTTTAATGCTTATATATCCAAGTCACAAAGTGAAGACATCCCCTATACTCCTCTTCCTATATCCTTCAAATCCCTCTTCCACCAACTTGTCACCACCAACATGATGGTCTATCCACCCATAGGAATCTTAAGCCTAATTCCTCTTGGTATAAAGCTAATCAACACTATGTATATCACTAAACCTAGGGGCATACCATTAATCAATGTCATAATTTCCAAATCTATGTCTAAGACCTCATTGAATATGGTGACATAGAAATTGAGGATGAACCAAATGAGTCTATATATTTAGGTGAAAAAGAATAGGAATGCCAAGATCCCATTCCTAATCATGATCAAGCCCTTCCCCTTCAAAGCTAAGGTCATGACACCATATACCTCTTCCATGGTCCCCACATATTTGACAAATCATCCATCAAATATGATTTTATTTTCCATGCACCAAATCCCACATATCTCATGAGTCATTATATGGGCCTATCGCTATTCAATTAATTATTCATCCATCATCTCCCCCTTGTCTACCATGTCAAAAGACCCACATAGAGAGGTCACTTATGGATAATAACTCTTCTCTTTATAACATCATGATAGAGTCAACATCAGAGTCAATATAAGTGTTATTTACGTCATGATCATGTTTAACACCAGTGTCTAAATTAGATTCCTTATCTTCCCTCATAGACATTGATGACTATGCCTACCCTTTTGAAAATACCTTTAATATGGATGATAATTAGTCACCAAGCATATCTTTGAATCCTAATTAGGATGTTTAAGTCATAACAAAATTCTAGAAAGCTTTATCTATCAAAGAATGTTAGAATGAATCCAATCCTATGTTGAAGGCATATACTAGAGATAGTCCTTGTGATGCTTTTGTTGATATTAAAGAGATATTCTCTAATGTCAAAACTATGTTTCTTAATAACCCCAATGAAGACTATGCTAGCCCATCACCACTCATTGAACTCATCATACCATCTCCACCACCTTCATACACCATAGATACTTTTCTTCCCATAAATGATCATTTAATCACCTCCCTCCATAAGGATGAACATGAACATACATCATTGGACTCTTCCATAAGCAACATAATATGTGTCAAAAATACAAAAGTCTAGGACCATATTCAAAAATTCATAAATCATGATCACATCACCTTTGATCCAATAAGTCAAAATCAAGAAAAGTCAATTCATCAACCTAATACATAAATGTATTCCCCTAGTGAATCCCAATATTGGGCACTAAGGGATCATTAAAGTCAAAATAATCTTTCAAGTCAAGAATCTGTCTCCCCTGGTGAATCCCAAACATAAGCACTAGGAGCAGCTAAAGTCAAATCTAGTTAGAAGATTAAAATCATGTCAAAATCACTAAGTACAGTCAATGATCTTTCAAATAATTATATCAAAGATGAATCACAAAGTCAAAATGTCTTGGACCTTCTGTAGTCTTTTATCATATAGTACCAATCAAATGTCAAATGTCTAATGTCTCCAATGGTGTATTTTTTTTCTAATATAACTTCCCAATCATCCATCACACTTTCCTCTCATGATCCTACCATCCATTAAAGTCCAATACACCCCCATCCACATCAAGATATAATCAAATCTGTACCTCACATCACCTAACTAGGAAAAATTATCTCTTATAGGGGTAACAAAGACACTAGATCTAGATATCTGGAGAGGTCTAAATCAAGAATCATCAAAGGTCACATGGACCCTAATGCATCTAGTAGTGATAGCATGATCCTAGAATCACACATCTCTAGAATAGGTGTTGGATAAAGATCCATTAAACATCAACACTCTTACATCTCACACCCATGTCTAATAAATCAAGATGCCCAAAAGTCAAAAATAAAAAATAATAAAAAAAAAAAAAGTCGAAATGTAAAAAATAAAATGAAATAAAAAATCATTCATCCAATGATGAAAACTAGTATTTTGGTTCCTTGGGCAAGTACTTTAATTAAACCTAGTCTCCTATGTCATGGTAAAATAATATATTTTCCACATTATGCCTCAACACTTGGGGAAAATATCCATGCATTTCATTCATCAAACCTATCTATATCCCTCTGTCCATTATACCTACTCATCATCCACCATCCTATCATGCATATTATATCTCAATCATTCATGTATTGATCTTCATAAGGAAAATGAAGAGATTTTGATAAATGTTTTGGAATCATCTTATAATATGCTCCAACAAACACTCAAGTCTATAGACATTTGGTTCGTTCACAATGTGGTCATTGGTAATCCTTGGTCCATTTTTCCTTGGTCCTCATCCCATTTTTAGCATCACCTTCGTCCTTCTATCATCCCATCCATTATTCTATCTTTACCCTAGTTTCTAGGCTTGGTATTCCCTTTTCTAGTAACCCCTATTTGTATAGTGTATATAAATATTCCCAAAAATACATAAAAATTTAAATATGTCAAAAAATCCTAAAATCCACAAAATCCAAAAACATCTAAATCATCTTGTCACATGTCATCTTGTCCTGTATCTTAAAAGTCCATCTTATACTCTTGTCATCTTGCTTTTTTCCAACATCTAGTCATCCTGTCCTCTTGTATTTCGAAATCTTATCACAATCATAGTCCCTCATATAGTCCTAATCCATATCCTTATCCACATGTTTATCCTAATCCAAGTCCTTAGTCTAGTCCAAATTCATATCCTTATCCTTATCCTCATCCAAGTCCCTAGTCTATTCCAATTCCACCCCATGTCCAAATTCCTATCCCTACCCCACAATCACATCATGATAATCATTAATAACTTAGTCCAAATTATCACCTAATAAATCATCCCAACGTCTCTAATTTAGGCCATTAGACAAGACATAATGACATTGTATGTAGATACTTGTTTGTGTTACTTGTCTATATATTTGGATTATTTGCATGAATTTTATCATATAAATATTTTATTTTATTTTTACTTTGAGTATGTGTTTCATCATGTCTCTTTTTATCTATTAGGTAGTGAATGAGGATGGTATGATGACACCAAAAATGATATAATAATGCATTTAGGGGCCTTTGATGATGCAAATCTCACTATTTGCCCATGCATTTTGACACATCTTCACCTCAGTCATACTTATATCATGGGGCAAAATACCAAGTGATATATTTATCAAATTGATTAGACTATGATGAACCTTATGAAAAATATGATGGATTTATCAGCTACACCCTCATCATTTATATCTAATCCCTATGACCCATTTGGCTAACATCCAATATTTTATCCTCATCTCATCATTTGAGTCATATACTATAATTACTAACATCATCCTCTAAGAACTAGTCATATTCATCATCATCATCATATTTTAATCCATTAATTATCATTTATCCTTGAGTTAGAACTACATTGGCCTCATGTCTTTTCAAACTATATAGGTAGCACATGGACACTTCTCAGTGACCAAAAAAATCTCAGCCACTTTATCCTCTTCCCCCATCATTCATATCACATACATAAAATCCTCGAGCCATCATAAATTATTCTATTAACCAATCATCATCCCCAAAATAATCTCCTTAATCTTTGTCATCAATCACCCACACCTGTCGATTAGGCCTAACAAATCATAACATCCTTATTTTCTTCCATTAATAATCCATCATCATGAATTGGTCAATTTATAATATATCATTCCCTTTCATGTCTCCTTTCTAGGGGAATCACATTGTGGATCAATGATTTAATGAATTATAATCCAATTCTTCCCCTTCATATGTTGGTCACTTGATTATACCATTCATTCTTCTATTTCATTTTCTTTATCATATTGCTCAAATTTAGTTTTGAACTACACTCATCATTACTCTCATCAAATAGTTGTCTTATCCTATCCTATATCTCTCTCCCTTACATACATCCTTACTTGGGATATTTTAAAACCTTACAACCTTTTATCTTATCATCCTCATGTTATGATCGATTCCCCTTTGGAATGTGTCAAGAATCGTGACATAGTCATCTCTACTCCATGTGCAGAGCTTTTGCCAGGGGAATAATCAACCTATAAATCATTGATTAAGTCCAATTCATCTTATTTATCATATATCCAACATACATCATCCCATCCCCTCATTTATCTATCAAATACTTCCCCTCATTTCATCTTTCGAGTGGCCATCAGTCTCATTCTTCACTACATGTCCCCTTGAGGGGGCATGATATATACTAACATTAATATATGACATGGTTTTTATTTCAAATACCATTAATCCTTCCACTTTACTCCATTCAAAATTCCTTTTCAAAGTGGGGAAAAATATATGCACCTAAATCTGCTTACCTTAATTATTCTAATTAATCCCCTTTATCACCACTTCTAGTCATTTATCTAAAATCCCCCTGTAACATTTCTTCATATACTAATCTTATGCTTCTCCTACTTCTTTGTTAATTATATTAAATACTCATTATCTTATCCTAACCTCACTTATCCATTATTCAAGAATTTTAAATTCCCATGACCAACCTACCCACCTACTAAGCCTATTACTAGGATAGCCTATACCCCTAGTATGTAATCACCCACCTAATCCATATCTAATCCCCTACCTAATCTTAATCAATCCCTAAGAGGATTCTAGAATCCTCTCTAACTTATCCTTCCCCCTTTAGAACCCTTTATTCTAGAGGTTTACAAGGAATTAAAAATTCCTTGGAAAATCCCTAACCATTGATCTCAACACCCCAAGATTTAAATATATCCATTGATTCTTCCCTCCATATTATATATAAACAAGCTATTTATCCATGGCAAAGCTAACAGGCAATGAAATGAAATTCAATCCACATACTAAATCCATGAATCCATAATCCATGATCAAACAATCATAATGTCACAAATCTAAGTCTAAGGTAATCTCAATCCAATCCTCTTGTATTTTATCCATTTAATCTTGGTTTGGATCAATTAGCTTTAGGATTAGAATGTTGTTTTGAATTGTGTGTTCATTTATTTACTTTTGATTCTAATGGCTCTAGATCTTAATTAGATAGTTTGATATTTTGGGTTTAAATTTCATAGTTTAATCCACTTGCTCAAAATTCCTACTAGAATATTAAATAAATTAGTTGCGTTATCTAAAATTTTTTATTTAAAAGTCAGTTTATATATAGAATTTTGATGCACATAATGAAATATATGTGAGAATATGATATATTTGATTCATACATGTTGTGGCATTATTTATAGGAATATATTTATGTTTGAAATCTATGGATTTTAGCATTAATATGATTATCTAATATTTTTGACATTAAATACGTAGGTGTAATATATCTCGCATACTTACTTAATGCCACTAATAGATAAATAGAAGATATCCAAACAAGTTATGTGTCTGAATTTAACTAATTTTGAGATTTAAAAAATTATAATAAAACTTTGGCCAAAGTAAATTTATGGTTTCAACATTATCAATTCACCTATTTGATTTAGTTTACATTTATTTCATGATATTATGTTAGAATGTATTTCTTTATGATATGCTATATATGATATTATCTTACACCACACAAGTTTCAAGTTGACTTTATCTATTTTCACACTGTTACTATCTACCCATCCATGAAAGGAGGGCCATTCCCTTATTGAAAGATTGTGTGAGGGATAAATGGTCCATGGTTGGTGTGGAAAAAAACTCAGATGATACTCTCCCTCCCCTTTCAATAGTTAATTGATAAAGACTTTACTCATGATTACTGTTGGATATTATCAAGTTTATTTAGACTCTTATGTTCTATAAAACATTATATAATTGTAATATGATATTTAGATATGTAATATTATAAACTTGTACTATTTGATGTTAATTTTATAATAGTATCACTTGGCTATTTATATATATATACATATTGAAATATTTAAACCAATAGTGATTGATTTATTAATTTGTGCTATTTAGTACCATTCTATTTTTTAATTATGAAAGTAAATCAATATATTTATATAATGATCATTAGATAAATGAATCATATGGTTAAATTTATGGTTAATAGATTATTTTTCATAAATGATTCATTTAGTTAAAGATCATTAGTACTTGTAATTAGTTAAGATAAATTTTTATTGAGTTTAAAAAAAAATTAACCTAATTCTAGTTTAATCCTGAGGGATTATTATATTATGGTATCAGAGCTGAGGCTCATAATATTAGAATTAATGAGTTCACTAATGTTTTCTTATTCTTCTATTATAAAAAATAGTTATGTCACATTGAAGGTTAGCTGATGAAGGTGTATCCAATCCTAATAATACTAACCCTCCATTTGACCCAAATCAATTTGTCAATAAACAAGTTATAAAGCTTGATCAAATTCTCATAGCTATGAAAGATACTAGGGATCATATAAATACCATTGAATAGGAAGTTCACGGACATGTAGAGGAAAATAATCAAAATGAATCTGAAGATCATTCTATTGAGCAAGAATTTCCTCAAGAACCTAGATAAGAGTGGGTGCCTCAAGATCTGAGAACATGCGTAGATATTGAGCTTACATGAGACATTAATTAATTTAATACACTCAAGTTTTGATGGATCCATTATAGGAGATAGAGTAGAAGCATGGATAATTGAAATAGAAAAGTATTTTAAGATACAAAATTACTCAAAAGTAACAAAAGAAGTTTAAAGATATTACTAGTTGGTTGGTAAAGCCATAATATAGTGGGTGAAAATGAAATTGGAGATGAATCTTGACTCTACTAATAACACATGAGAATAGTTTTTGACCTTATTTATATCAAAATAATTAGCCCAAATCTATTTTGATTGGAAGCTGACATATGTTTAGAATCTTAAGTAAGGAGATCTTCTATTAAATGAATATTGGGAGTAATTCACCAAGCTCTTAAACTGTGTTCCTCAGTATCAGGTAGACAATAGATTTCACATTAGGAAATTCATTATGAGATTAAAAATCTAAATTAGATGCGAGGTGGATGTTGTTAGGACTTATTCCAAAGTCTTAACATTAGGTTAGATTTTTGGTAGGTTAATAAATAAATATTGTTAATGGGGCATGCATATTTTAGTAAAGACACCCCCATAAAATAAAGTTACTTAGTTTTAACTTTATCTAGTTTTCATGTTTTGTATTTATTAATTAGAACTACCTTACGGGTTGATTTCCCATAAATAGTTGGTTATAGGATTAGTTGGCTTTACCAGTCATTGGTAAAATCTATATAATGCATGTTTGTAATGTAAAAGGATTAATGGAGTAAAGGCACCCTTATGTACTTGTTTTTTTGAAAATTAATAAAATACTTGTGCACTCACACTAAACGGGGACAAAGTTCAATCTATTTGTTCAAGGAGTTATCAGTGGTATTAGAGCATGGTAATTTTGAGAGCTTGGTGAATTCAAAGAAAGGCAAGGTGAAAAGCTGAATTCACGTGAAATCAATTGGCATGAAATAAGGTATGCCATATAATGAAAATATTTTATTGGTTTAAATGTTTGAAAAATTATTAAATTATTTTAATTTTTCAATTTTTTTAAAAAAAATTAAACCTGTGTATTTCTCATATACCATAATTTGGTCATTTTGGCCATTTGATACTCCATTTTATTGTGTTTAAACTCCTCATCTGGCATACAAATGATTTTTTTAGCATTTAAATGTTATTAAATTCATTATTTTTTACAAAAATCAAACTTATATGGCCAGTTTCCTATTAAAAACCTCTATAATTTTTATTCATGGCTGCCTTTGTTATTTAAATTCATTCTTAGCCCTCTTAAAATCCAAAAACACCTACAAATCTTGATTAAACCCATATTTTACATCCTCAAATGAAAATCTAGAATTTTTTTGAAGTTGTACAACCTATGGTATGGCCTTCCAATGCCCTGGCTGAGATTTAAATCTATTTCCAGCAAATCATACCTTGAAAATTTTCCAAAACTCAGTCAAAATCATTTTTTATCCTACTTGTATGGATTTATACAGCCTCCAACAGTGAGAACAGGTGCATAAAATACTTCTAGGAGCAGCCATGGCATCCCAGGCAAAAATGGCACTACAATAAAACTCAAGATTTTTTTTTTGTAGTTTCTAAAGTTTGGATATTAAATATTTGCATTAGATGGATCGCACGTGAGATAGCTTGGAAGAGATGACTAAAAAGGGAAAAAGTTTGAATTTATTTACACACATGTAATTTTTTTTCCCCTCATAGACAAAATATAGAATAAGTATAAATTTCTGACTGTTATATTCTAAAAATGCTCTTAGAGCAATTGGTTAAGTTTATTTTGTAAAGAATCTTGTAAGGAGGAGGTCAAGGGTTCAAATCCCTTCTTTTGGGAAGAAGTTCTTTTTGATTTAGAATATAATTTTTGTAAAAGGAATATTCCCTTTTAAATCTACTTTTTGTATGCCTTGAAGTTGTAAAATGCATACTTATTGTATTGTATTTTAAAAATAAAAAAGGGGAATTAAAATTCTATTTCTTTTACATTGTTATGGTGATATAAGGGTGTAATTGGTGGAATAAGGTTGTAGTTTGTTGAAATAAGGGTGTAATCATTGATTTTGGTGAGGTTAAGTGAAAAACCCATCAAAAATTCTTGTTTTTCTTTTTTTCTCTACATGGAGGTTAAGTGAAAAACCCTATAGAAGTAGTGTCTTGTGCAGTGAGTGTGATATTTGTTTCATTTATTTTGTATTTTGTCGTACTTTTCTCTACTACACTTGCTTTCATTTTAATATGCCATAAATTCAAAATTTGCTTTCAGATGGTGATAGATTAACAATTTCCAATTATTTAGATTGGAAATGATTGATGGAGGCTTCACTTGTTTTTAATGAGTTATGGGATATTGTCAAGAATGAAAATCCCACATTGCCAATAGAATAGGCTAAATTATATGTATTCAATTTGCATGATTCTAAGGCCTTAGCTCTTATAAAATGTTGTTATACTCATGATACTTATGTTCATATTGAAAATTCTCCTCATAGTTACACTAGATGGAAAACATTGTTAGATTTGTATGATAAGAAACCTAAGCATAAGAAGATAGATATTTATATGTAGTTATTTACTTTGTCATTAGATGAAGATGGGGATATGGGAGAATATATGTATAAGTTGAAAAATATCACTACTGAGTACACTAAGGTTGGGTTTGGAAAACTAGATGATGACCTCATAGTCACTACTGCTTTGAAAAGACTACCAGTGTCCTATAGGAATTTTGTTGAAATGTTGCATGTCTCTGAAAAGATCACATGCATTAATTTTGATAATTTGGCTAAGTTTCTCATCCAACATGAGCTCTCTCTACCCAATAAATCCAAGAAAAATGAAGAAACCCATGTTTTAGAGTCAAAGCCTAGTTCATCTTCATCTGGGCATCAAAATAATAGAGGAAATAGTTATAGAGGGGGTCAAGGTTACAGAGGAGGCAGATATCAAAATAGAGGTAGGGGTAATTTAAATAATCAACAATCCAACCAATCACATTCACATGAAATAAGTGATTAAGGACATGGTCACAACTCATATAGGGGCAGAGGTCAAGGTAGATCAAACATTCAATGTCATAGATGTGGAAAATTTGGTCACATTGCCTCATAATGTAGGATTATTTTTGATAAAATTTAGAGGCCACAAAAAGTGATTAAGTCTAACTCTGCTTAGTATGATAATCATGAATATGGTGAGTCTAGTAATGTTCCCCATGAATCTACATTCACTACTTTTGGGAACATTGATATATTAAATATAAAGCTAGAGATGAGCTCATAGATGTATGGGTTTTAGACACAGGAGCAACCAAACACATGACATTTAGGAGAAATTTATTTTGGTCTTTTAAGGAAGCTTCTCTCTCTCTAGTTTCCTTAGCAGATAAGTCTATGCATACACCACTAGGACTTGGATCTATTCAGATTCTTCTTCCTAATGAGTCTATAAAATACTTGGAGGATGTTTGGTATGTTCCCACATTGAAGAAACACTTAATTTATTTGGTAACTATTCGAAATAAAGGTTATCAAATTATGCTTGAAAATGGGCTCATTTACATCAATTCAGTGAAGGATGATTATAAAACAATGTATACAAGATATGAAGATGGAAACTTGGTTTGACTGCATTGTAAAGTGCTTCTTCCTACTATAGAACTTGTGGAAGTTTTTGACATAGGTACATGTACTATTTCTACACAACAATTATGGCATCTCTGCTATGGACATTTGAATATCCACTCTTTAGTGAATTTTTAGAGATATGGTATGGTGAATGGATTGCCCACTTTTTGAAAAGATAGTATTCTTTGTGAGTCATCTGTTTTGGGCAAACAAAATTAGGAAAATTTTCTAAATAGTCATCTTAGAGAGCTAACAGATGTTTATAGTTAGTTCATAGTGATGTATGTGATATGAAAAAGTCATCCATTGGTGGGTGTAGATACTTTGTCTTATTTATTGATGACTTTTTTTGGATGACTTGGGTATTTTTTATGGAAAAAAATCTAAAATTTTCACTAAGTTTGTTTATTGGTTACACTTAGTTGAAAAAGAAATAGGTTCACATTTGGCCACTCTTCATTCAGATAATGGAGTTGAGTATAATTCAAATGAACTTTCATATTATTGTCAAGAACATGGTATTCATCAACAATATAGTAATGCTTATACTCCATAGCAAAATGGAGTATCTGAATGGATGAATAGAACTTTAGAGGGCACATGTGCCATGTTGCACTATAAATATCTTGATGATAAGTTTTGGGCATAAGCCATTGGTACTATAGTGTATTTGAGAAACAGGTCCCCCACAGTTGCAATTTTAGGACAAACTCCATATGAGGCATGGTATGGGTTTAAACCAAGAGTTAAACACTTGAAGGTGTTTGGATGATTTTGTTTTGCTTTGGTTCTTATTAAACACAAAACAAATTTGGAACCACGAAGTCAAAAATGCATCTTTCTTGGTTATTTTGAAGATAAAAAGGGGTTTCATTTTCTTACACAGGATACAATAAAATTCATAGTGAGTCGAGATGTTATATTTTATGAGTTTGGGACTATGAACACTGCAGAGATTGATTCACAACTTGATAGATTAGAGAGGAAAAATATAAAAAAGGATAAGGGTTTGAATAATGGGGATAAAGCTTCAATGTTATGGTATGAGACTCAAATTCCTTCACTTTCCTCTCCTTCATCTACAAGTTCATATGTTGATGACTTAGAAATTGTTGAAAATTCTCTAAGTCCCCCTTCAAATGATGCACATGATGATAATTCTAGAGTCCTTGATTTGAATAATTTGACTAAGTATCCAAAATGGGCTCAAAGTACTTTTTCTAACTTGAAAGCAGATGAATTTGGTTTAACAGGGCCCAAAAATTCTCAAAAACATGTAAACTATGCTATGGTTGTTACTACTTCCTCTGAGCCATCCACTTTTGAGGAGGCATCTATTGAACATGTTTGGCAAAATGAAATGAAAAATGAGTATGATGCCATACTTAGAAATAATACATGGGTTTTATTTGATCCTCCTCCACATGTTAGACCCATTGGATGTAGATGGGTTTATAGGACTAAGTATAAATCAAATGGCTCCATTGATAAAAATAAGGCATGACTTGTTGCAAAAGGATATGTGAAATAAGAAGGTATTGACTATGAGGAAACAATTGCACCAACTACCAAATGGCACACTATTCATATGGTACTTACCTTAGCAGCACAAAATGGTTGAAAATTACATCAATTGGATGTTAAAAGTGCTTTTTTAAATGGTGATTTATAGGAAGAAGTATATATGAAACAACCTCAGGGTTTTGAACAGGTGGGTGCTGAACACAAAGTGTGTAAATTGATAAAAGCTTTGTATGGGCTCAAATAGGCACCCAAGGCTTGGTATGAGAAAATGGATTCATACTTCAAATCCATTGCTTTTCATTGCAGTGAATCTAATGATACTCTATATTTTTGAGTGCAGGGTAAGAAAATGGTGATACTTATTCTCTATGTCGATGACTTGTTTATCATAGGTAATGATGAAAACCATAATAATTAAATGAAGAAGGAATTAAAATATGGGTTTGAGATGACAGGTCTTAGACTTCTTCACTACTATCTAGGCACAGAAGTAATTCAGAAAGAGCATAGTATTTTCATTTCACAAACTAAGTATATTTCTAAGTTATTAGATAGGTTTGGCATGAGTTATTACAAACCTACCCTCACTCCCATGGAAATTAATTTGAAATTGTCTAAGGATGATACTAGTGCCTTTTTTGATGGCACCACATATAGACAATTGGTGAGAGGTTTGATATACTTGATGACTACCGGGTCTGATATTTCATTTTCAATTAGAATTTTATCTAGGTTTATACATTAGCCTAGATAAATTCATTGGCATGTGGCAAAATGAGTACTTCATTACCTTCAAGGAATGAAAACATATGGCCTTGAATACCACCACAACAAGAACTTAAAACTTGTTAGGTATTGTGATGTAGATTTTGGTGGATGTGTGGATGATAGAGTGTCAACCATAGGATACACTATGCATATGGGTTCAACTGTCATTTTTTGGTGTTGTAAGAAGTAAGATATAGTGGAAATTTCATCAGTAGAATTAGAGTATATTGTAGCATGGGATGCTTCTAGAGAAATTATTTACCTTCATCATATTCTTGAAGATCTTCAGGTTTCTCAGCTTGCTCCTACATAGTTATACATTGATAATCAAAGTGCAATCAAGATGTCTAAGAAATTAGTGTTTCATGCCAAAATAAGACATATGGATGTCAAATACCATTATCTATGAATGCTGGTGGCAAAGAAAGCTCTTGATCCAATATATTACCCAATTGCCGATCAAACAATTGATATCTTCACAAAACCCCTTGACATAATCAAATTTAGAAAAATTATTGGTATGTTTCCAAAGACCTGAATTTGGATCATAGGGGGGTTTGTTAGGACTTATTCCAAAGTCTTAAAATTAGGTTAGATTTTTGGTAGGTTAATAAATAAATATTGTTAATGGGGCATGCATCTTTTAGTAAAGACACCCCCATAAAATAAAGTTACTTAGTTTTAATTTTAGGTAGTTTTCATGTTTTGTATCTATTAATTAGAACTACCTTATGGGTTGATTTCCCATAAATAGTTGGTTATAATATTAGTTGGTTTTACCAGTCATTGGTAAAATCTATATAATCCATGTTTGCAATGTAAATGGGTTAATAGAGTAAAGTCAGCCTTATGTACTTGCTTTTTTGAAAATTAATAAAATACTTGTGCACTCACACTAAGTAGGGACAAGGTTCAATCTATTTGTTCAAGGAGTTATCAGATGTGCATGGACCATTTACTTTGGATCAAGTATTCAAAAAGGAAGTAAAGTAGGATTAAAAAACTACAGTCATTTGCCTAGATTAGAGGGAAATTCAATAAATTTATTGGAGGTCCTAAAATGACTTTTAAAAAGAAGAATTGTAAAAGGAGTGGAAACTCTAAAAATCAATTCAGGAATCAAAATGCAAAGTTCAGCAATGGTTTAGGGAAAAAAACCATGAAATGGTTTCAATAGAAATCAATAATATGATAGGAAAGGACCACTTTGTGGATGTTTCATTTGTGTAGGTAATAATTATGATAGAGAATGTACTAAGGGGAAATCATATGGTAATAATAAATGTTTATCCCCATAGCAAGGATATTTCTAGTAGAGAATTCATACAATTGTTGATAACTGTCAAGATGAGTTTTAGGCTTATGTTATTGAGCTAACAATTACTTTATTTAATCATTAAATTTTAATTTTGATTGACATAAGAGATACTGAATATTTTTTTGCTCTTAAAATGTTTAGTAAGCTATCTAAAAAATTTATAATTATGGAAAACATATGGCTAGTTCAATACAAGAATGAATCTAAGGCCAAGACTGATAAATGTTTGGTCAAAGCTGATATCATACAAACCAAATTTAATATGGTAGTGGATCTATTTGTATCACCACTAGGATCATATTATGTGATCCTAAGATTAAATTGGTTAGCTCAACATAAAGCTAAGGTAGATTATTTTGTTAAAAGGTTGAATGTCTAGATGATATGGACAAACAAACCCAAATCTAGGGAGCAAAAAAAGAGCCAAAACTTAGATAGATTTCAATAATTTAGTTTAAAAATTACATATAAAAGGGTGTTAATAATTTATTTTTAAGATAAATGAGATGTAGGAATCAAAGGAACCTTCCATTTAAGATCTTCCTTTTCTCTAATATTTTTGAGACGTTTTTCTTGAAGAATTTCTAGGTTTACCCACTAAGAGAGAATTTGATTTCTTAATTGACATCATTCAATAGTCTAAACCATAGTATAAATCCCCCTATAGAATGATGACAACTAAATTAGTAGAGTTGAAGACTCAACTACAAGATTTACTGTCTAAAGGGTTGATTTGATCAAGTGTGTCACCATGAGGTGCACTAGTTGTGTTCATTAAAAATAAGGATGAGACCCTTCATTTGTGTATTGATTATAGGATGTTGAATAAGGAAATGATAAAAAATAGGTATCCTTTACCTTGTATTTATGATCTATTTAATCAAATGCATAGATCAAAAATTTTATCAAAGATTGATATTCAAGTAGGATATCATTAGTTAAGGATTCGTGAGGAAGACATTTTGAAAAGAGATTCTAGAACTCATTATGGACACTATGAGTTCACGGTTATTTATTTTGGACTAAGAAATGTGCCTAAAGCATTCATAAATATTATGAACAATATGTTCAAGGATTATCTAGATCATTTTTCATTGGTATTTCTAGATAATATCCTAATTTATTCATAATTTGAAGAGGAACATCTAGAACATTTGAAATTGGTTCTGCAAAAGTTGTGGTAACATAAACTTTTTAGGAAGCTATCAAAGTGTGCCTTCTTTCAGAAAAAGGTAAATTACCTTGGGTAAAATATATATGTAGAAGTAATATTTATTGGTCCTTCAAAGAATAAATCTTATTTAACAATTTTGAGAATATTGGTGTATTATTCTTAATTTAGTTAAAGGGTCTGAGTAGTAAAATAAGTCAATAATTATTCTATAATCAACCTATTAATATATTAATTCCAATTATTGTTTAAGCTTTCTAAAAATAGAAAATAAGTAAAGAGAAATATGACTTAGCTTAAAATTATGTTGATCTAACTGAGATAGAGGTTGATATTAACTATGCAGGATTGGTACACTATCACAAAATAAGATCTAGATTTCATTTTATGATTGGATAAGAGTGCTAAAACTAGATAGTAGTGGTACTGATGTTATAGTCCACCTCTATTACTATTGTCTTAAGGATATAATATTTTTATTTTTTATTCACTATGTCTATGTGACCCTATCTACAAAGTTATGGCAGTTAGAAGTCTGTATAGCTCCTTACTGAGCATATTCTTTCTTCAAACCCTATCTTCCTTTATGTTTTGACCAATTTTGAGCAATAGAGGGTTATTTTTTGTAAGATGCACTGGATTTGTGTCACATCCTATGTGTGGGCACATTGCTTACATACCAATACTCCAAAGAGGGATTAAGCCATATGTAGTTATCCCACTTGATGTGATTTATGTATTTTATGTATATGAAGATGTAGAATTCTAGACTGGATGTGCTTGAAGTGGATAGGGACTAGTTTAAGGATTTTAATGAGCTTTTAAGTGTGTTGTCTAGAAGTATGTAGATAATAGGGAAGATTTCTTGAATATTCTTGCTTGTATTATTACTTAGTGATATTTGCCTACCCTTTTCAAATGATCTTTGAATGGGATTTAATAGGGATATATAGGCCATGAGTTTAATTTAATCACATTAAGACAAACAGGATAAGGATGGGGAACTAGAAGAAATTGATCACTAGGGCCATAAATGGACTTGGACAATAGCATCAAAAGTGGACAAGAGTGGCACCGACACTATAGTCCATGTTTGGTGCTACTATCCTAAGTAGACGGGACCTAGGGGGATTGATTTATCTTGGAAAGAGTAGTCTAGGTGAGTTGGGACCAAGTATAGAAGGATAAAAATGATTGGAAATTAGTGAAAATAAGCCTAAGAGGGTTATGAAATTAAGTAAGAGGGACCTAAGGGTTGGGTGTCATTAACCACCCTCAAGTTACCAATTTGTACATTTTATATGACTACATTTCTACCCCCCTTTATTCAAGTGATGTAGTAAAGAAAAACAATAAGATAAAATAAAAATAGAAAGCGTACCTAAACTTACCTATAAGGGTGAAACTCATGAAGTTGTGTGTTGTTGGGTGTGCACAGAGAGAGCACACTATGAAGTGTGAATCTGAAAGAAAAACAAAGAGTATATTAGTTCTTACTAGATATACTATATCTAAAATAAGAATGTACAAAATTGGGTAAGAGAGAGAGGAAGAGAAAGGATCGAATACACCTCACTAGGTATGTGAACTAATACAAAACCTATTGTGATGTTGAGTAATGTTGGATGATGTTGTACCAAGAGTAATATTATGAATGGAGCTGAGTGCTCAATTCTTTGAGAGTGGCATAAGAATACAAAGGTTGTCCCTTTCACTCCATCATCTCCCACTAAGTGAATCTAGGTGGTCATACATGTGATGATCAATGTCTAGACTGTGTGTCCAGTACCTATGAGTAGGTGGCTCAAGAATACAAAGGCTAGCTATTCCTTTGGCTCCATTATTTCCCCATGAAGTGAAGCCATGAAATAATATGAGTATGAACTTTATGTTGTATGAGATGAATCCTAAATCCCATGAATGTACTATGATCTAAAACTGTTAGCATAGGTAGTTGTATGCATGTTAGAAACTATGACACTCTTAGCCACTCTGAAAGATGAAGGCTAGGCTTATATAAAATCCACTCCAAACTAGTGTACTAGGCTTGTATGAAAAACACTTAGGATCTTGGGAACTTGAGAATTTAGGCTTGTATGAAATCCATTCCAAAATGATGCTAACCACTTGTAGATGGAGTAAGGCATACAATTGCTAAGAATGCCTAGGTAATACTAAACATGGAAAGAAAAGAAATAAATGTGTTTCACACATTACCCCCAATCACTAGTGTTTGAAACATGGATTTTGATCTAGAATTCATATCAAATTTAGTATCTAAAACTGGAAGTAAAAACTATCATTCCATGCATGATGCCTTATATATCTAGATTCTTTAAGAAAAATTATACTAAAACTATTGAATCTAGTCTGAACTATAGTTGACAAAACTATAATTAAACTTACCTTTCTATCTATTTCTAGAAAACATAGATTTTTTGTTGTTTAGAAAAGAATGCTAAAAGTGGACACTAGTGGCACCATTTCTATTATCTAAGTTGGGCACTATTGTCTAAGGTCAAATCTGGTAAGTGTTATAGATTCTTGACTATCTACCTATTTTGTTTTGACTAGTTTGATGTTTGGTTATTATTTTGGGTATTCTAAAAACTATTCTTTCGACCATTAGGATCTTTGATATTTGTGATAAAACCCTTATTTGTTTCCCTTTCTTTTGAGGGTAGGAATGAATACCTTGTAATTATTTCCCTAAGAAGAAAGAAACTTACAAGTGTGTTATGCTACAAATATACGTGGTATATCAATGATAATCGATAAGATATCTCAAGATATAACATGATTTGTATTGAAATATTATTAGATCAATAGGGGTATGCCTAGATGGATATAACAATGTAATAACATGTGCAATGTACTGAACTAGAAATGAAAGTTTGGTTAGTTGTTAGTTGGAGGGATGGATCATGACGTCCATTATGGCATCCAAGAAAGCAAGATAAATGCATTATGTGAATCATGGAATTATAAATAATGAGAATCAAATAAGCAACAAGCACACAAGGAAAGAAATAATAGGCATACAAGGGTGGACAAGGGGCCAATAAAACAAGGGACATGGGCACATGTCACTCATAATAGAAAGCAAGCATACAAGGCATGTTCAAACGACACATACACATATAATTAAAACAAGTAAAATTGGTGTGGAAGCCACAATCATATAGAGGAATAAATTTAAAGGACATTGAAAAATGTCTTAAGGCACATGCATGAATTATAAGCATAGGACATTGGCAAATATCCTAAGGCACATATAAGAGATAAATAAGAACTGATAAATGGAAACAATCTAGCTATGCTAAGAAATAAAAGAAAACATGTAAAGACCTAAAGGAATAATCACATCTAACTAATCAAAATCAAGAGGAAAAGTATGAAAGACATGTTAGTACAAGACTAGGTATATGCTAAGAAATACACAAGTGCTATATACTAGTAAGTGTCGATAGAGTAATCTATGTGAGCTAATAAGTAATGTACATCAACATGATAACTAGAGTGTGTGGTATAGGAATGACATAAATTAGATGGTATAGTCATTTTGAATATGTCCCCAGTGGGTATGTATATCAATGTGTGTCTTGATGTAGAAGTAAGATGCCCCCTCAATGGGTAGAGTGAATTAATCAAGGAGCTACAAGTCATTACACACACTCAAAAAAGATCAAGTGAAGCATGGTAATGTAGATAAATTGAAAAACAATAACATAAACAATAAATGTAAGTATAGCATTGTATTGTAAATGTAAAGCATGGATAATTCATATAGTCAAAATATTTTTGGTGTTTTTGACATATTTGATATATAGATTTTTTTAATTTTGTATTATTTTTAAATTTTTGAATTTTTTTGAGTTATGTAAAATCAGGCATAAAAATGTATATATATATATAGGTAAGCATGGAAAGGATGATACTAACCAATGAGTCTCATGGGAGAATCTTTATCATGGTGTCTTGTATCAAGTAGAGGAATCATGCATGATTGTGAAGCATGATGGAAATGTTGAAACTATGGCTCTGACAGTTGCATATGCTATAAATGCTATGAAATATCTGAAGTAGAAATTGATTATAGGGTCCCCCTATAACTTTAATAAGTTAATGCGATTATAGGGATCTTAGAGACCCATATGGTAGTAGAAAAATCTCTTTAAACACATGCTCTATGAGTAAACAAATAAGATCTCAATGATACTACTCTAGGTGTGAACACTATAGCTAAGAGCTATCTATAATCCTAAAGCTGTAGAGGTGTATGAACTCTCTATGATGATGATGGATGCCTCAACTGTGTTTGAATCAAAACTATAAGAGGAACCATAACTGGTGGAGAAACTATAATGAGAGGCTAAACTAAAACTAGTGACTGTATTATATAAGATGAATCTAAAGTAGGGAGTGGTAACTCATATGGAACTCCACCAACTATAACAACTTGATTAACATGAAATAATTTCACACACATATGAATTGTATAAGGTACTACTCAAAGTTTATGGATCCTTGATCAACTAAGTAACATATCAAAGATTCTTACATGAGGAGTAATAATGAATGGTGTGTCTATGTGTGTTGGACCAACCTGTAAAGGATGTATGATCTCACCCAATGAACTCTATATGTTCCCACTGAATCCATTGATAACTACATTTGTTAGTGTAATATCCTACTCTAAATATCCCAAATGTTGTAATAATGTCATAGTGCACATGTTCACATTGGATCAATTATTTATAAGAACACTATGAATAGGATGATTATGAATTTAAGCTCTGATAAATAATGCATGATAGTTTATATCATCCTTAATGATCTCTTACTATGAGAAGGAGATGAAAGGTCTATCTAGAGCTCTGAAAATGTATACACCAATCATGTTACTCAAAGGATGTGTCTCAACTGAAGGTGACCTGTATGTATCTAGTGGGGGATGTGCATGATATGCATGATGAACCCCTAATATATCCCTTATCTCCTATTTTAAATTCTATGGAAAAGGATCTAAGAATATTTTTAATGATTTATCCTATGTTGGCTTGGATTGAGGAGGCTCAGCTAAAGTCCCAAGATCAATATGATTTCCATTTATTAAATAATATATCTTATGTCTCAAACTAATGCATCTATTTTTTGTATGGCCTAGTGCTCTATAAAACTTGAAAATTGCATGCTGATCATATCCTCATGGAAGAGGCTTTGTTGGGTCAACTTCTCAAATAGGAGGAAGAGATATGATGTTACATTCCAATAGTTGATGTAAAAATCTAGTTGGAGAAACTGGTGGATTAGTAAAGGTTTACCAAGGAGGTGCTAATAAAAATAATCACTAAGGGGGCTTAAAAGCTGCATTAACTATAGGTTGATTCAGACTCTTGTTATCATTAACCTTTAATTTGTATCAGACATTATTGTTACTCTTGTTTGTTGTGTCTGAGATACTTGTATACTTGAGTTTGCCCATTAAAATTAACTTGACTTCCCTTTTCTTTAGCATGTGACACAATTCATTGAAGGAAAAGAATATTTTGAACATGATTGATTCATGTAAAGCTAGTAAAAGATTATATTTAAAGAGATCTTGTAACTCTTGATCAGCCATGGGGCTAGTCATCTTAGCCAAAATAGTCTTATATCAAAGAACATAATCTATGAGATGCTCATTTGACCTTTGTTTCTATTGTGAAACTTGAGCATAAGAAACCTTATCACCAATTTTAATGATGAAATGAGCTAAGAACATGTTAGTTAAAGGTTTTAATACATTAATTGATTGATTCAATAGACTATAGAACCATTATAAAGCATAATCCTTTAGGATTCATGGAAATAACTTGGTAATTAGCCAGTCATTGGGTACATAATCCAAGCATGTTTCATGAAAGGCTCTCTAATGTGTCTCTATATCACCCTTGACATCATATAGAGTAATCTTGTGTTGAACAAAACATTGTGGCAAGGGTGTAAAATCAATATCATATGCTAATGGTGTATGTATAAGAGCAAAAGAATTCAAAGCCTGTGTAGGTCTAGAGGTACCTTGCTCAAGATGTAGCACTTTGGATTGAAGAGATTTTATCTCTTACACAAGGGCTACCACATTTAGAGACAAAGATGTACTAGTTGTAACTGGTGGCATAGAGGCAGGTTGGGCTGATATAGGGGTTGTTGAGACATAGTTTCCCCCATACTATCATTTGTAATTAGTTACTCTATGGTTTGAGAAGATTGACCATTTTTCACTCTTTATTAATCTTTTTGTAATAGTTTAAGCATGTCATCTTGCATGTCAGGGTGTTCAATTATATGTTTTTGAAATTCTTGTTTATTGGTTTCATCAAAACTAATATATTGGGTCATTGTTAAAGTAGGAAAACAATTTGAGATTTGATTGAAGTTTTTTCAAAAATTTGTAATAGAAAAAGTGCTCGAAAATGAAATTATTGAATATAAGAAATGTAAAGTCCTAAAAATAGTTAACTAGAAATTGCATAAAAAGGATACAAAATGCACAAACATGTAAGGTGATACCTCAAGAAGCAATTAGGAACTAGTACATGTAACTAAGTTGTTGAAAGATGATAATTTGAGCAATCGACTATGGAATTTTGAAATTGAAAGTGAATTTATGAGTTATATATGTAAGTAAAAAATTAGAAATTTATTGGAAAATTAGTGATTTAGTAGGACCTAGTAAATGTAACTAGGGTTTTAAAAAAAAAAATTAAGCATTACTATTGTTTTTTGAAATATGAATGAACTTTCTAATTTAAATATGCTAAAAAATTTATAAAATGATTAGAAAATTATTGGAAAAATATTGGGACCTTGTGTGGGCAACTAGGGTTTGAAAGAAAAATATTTTAAAATTACTAATTTTTTTAAAATTTAATGATAATTTTTTATTTTATTATGCAGGTAAAAAATTAGAAAAAAAAGAAAAATTACTATGAAAATTACTTTAGGCTTTCTAGGGTTTTTATGCATAAACAAAGTAAGTTGGGTTTATTAAATGAATTAACAAGTTTAGAAATATTAGTGTATTATTCCAAATTTAGTTAAAGGGTATAATTAGTAAAATTAGTCAATAAATATGATATAATTACCATACTAATATGTTAATTCTAATTTTTACTTAAGATTTTTAAAAATAGAAAATAAGTAAAGAAAAATATGACAGCTTAAAACTATGTTGTTCTGACTGAGACAGAGGCTAATATTGACTATGTAAGACTGGGACACTATCAAAAACTAAGATCTAAATTTCATTTTGTGATTAGATAGGAGAACCAAAATTGGATAGTAGTGGCACCAACACTATTGTCCACTTTTTCCACTGTTGTCATGAGGATTTGATCTTTTCGGGTTTTGGTCGCTATGTCTATATGATCATGTCTACAAAGTTTTGGGGGGGTTAAAGTCTATATAACTCCATGTAGAGAATATTATTTATTAAAACCCTATCTTCTTCTATGCTTTGACTAACTTTAAGCAAGAGGAGGGGGGGCTTAGTGTGTGTAAGATGCATTGGACGTGTTTCACATCCTATGTATGGGCATGTTGCCTACATACCAATACTCCAAAGATGGATCAAGCCATATGTAGTTCTCCCACTTGATATGATTTATGAAATTTATGTATATGAAGATTTATAATGCTAGATTGGATGTGCTAGAGGTGGATAGGGATTGGTGTAAGGATTCAAATGAGATTTTAAGTGTGTTGGATGGCTATATGTAGAGAATAAGGAAGATTGCTTGAATAATCTTATTTGTATTCTTGCTTTCTTAGTGATATTTACCTAACCTTTCTAAATGATCTTTAAATGGGATTTTATAGGGATCTATTGGTTATGGGTTA
Source organism: Torreya grandis (assembly GCA_037957365.1). Taxonomy (NCBI): domain Eukaryota; kingdom Viridiplantae; phylum Streptophyta; class Pinopsida; order Cupressales; family Taxaceae; genus Torreya; species Torreya grandis. The sequence goes on from JARHVA010000557.1 coordinate 5,091,182, forward strand.
AATGTACTCACATTAGGCCAATAAGTATTAGGATAGGGAACTGGGATAATTTGACCATTGGGGCCAAAAATAGACTTCGACAATAGCACCAAAAGTAGATAAGAGTGGCACTGATGCTATAGTATAAGTGTGGTGCTACTATCCTAAGAAAACATGACATAGGGGGATTGATTTATCTTATAAAGAGTAGTTTGAGTGAGATAGAACCAAGTCTGAAAGGCTATGGATAACTGAGAATCAGTGAAAATAAGCCTAAGAGTGTCATGAAAGCAAGCAAGAGGGACCTCAAGGTTGGGTGTCATTATCCATGCTCAAGTTACCAATTTTTTCATTTTATATGAATACAAAATACATTATGGATTGGTCAACACATAAAAATGTCTATGAAGTTAGGATTTTTATGGGTTTGGCTAGATACTACAAGAAGTTTTCTCTAAAATTTTCCAAGATAGAAAATCATATTACCTCTCTTCAATGAAAAAATTATAAATTTATGTAATCAATAAAGTGTAAGGAATCTTTTTAGGAGTTGAAAAGAATGCTTGCCTTAGCATCAATGTTGAGAGTTCCCAATCCAAATGGCCAATTCTCGATAATAACCGATGCTTCAAGAGATGGAATAAGAGTTATCATGCAAGAAGGTTTTATTGTACCTTATGATTTTAGAATGTTAAAGTCGTATGCAGAAAATTATGCCTTGCATAATCTAGAATTGGTTGAAATAGTTCATGCCTTGTATGTTTGGAGGTATTATTTGTTGGGAAAATCATTTGAACTTGAGATTGATAATTTGGGACTCAAGTATATTTTAACTCAACCTAACCTAAATGCACATAAGAAGTGATGGTTATATTTCTTATTAGATTATGATTTTGATATTAACTACATAAAAGACAAAGAAAATAGGGTTGAATATGCCCTTAGTTATAGAAGGTATATAAAAACGGTGTCTACTTTCAAGAGTACCTTTCACAACTAGGTTGTTAAATTATCTTCAGAATATTAATTTTATGAACATGTAAAGTTAGAATTGGCTCATAATGCTTAGGATCCTAAGTATGATGGATTAAAATTTGAGAATGATGGTCTGTTGAGGTATAAAAGAAAGATTTATGTACTAGATAAGGAGAATTTAAAGAGTGTATTTATCAAAAAAATTCACAATGCTCCTTACTCAGGCCATCCATGTGTCACTAAGCTCTTGGTAGAGCTAATACCATTATATTTCTATAAGGTAATTAAGAAAGATGTATTAGATTTTGTTTCATAATGTTTAAAATGTCAGTGAGTTAAGGATGAGCATGTGCATCTTGTTGGGTTGTTATACAAACATATCATACCATAATGGAAGTGGAAAATAATTACCATGGACTTTGTCTAAAGGTTACTAACGTTTTATAATTGACAAGACATGATTTTGGTGGTTGTTGATAAACTAACCAAGGTAGCTCACTTCATTCTTGGTAATATTTTAGATAATGCACCTATGATTGCAAAGAGATTCATGAAAGAAGTGTATAAATTGCATGGGTTTATAAAAATATTATTTTGCATAGGGACCTAAAATTAATTATAGATTCTGGTTGACTCTCAATTTAGCTTTGGTTACATAATTAAACTTTAGTAGAACATACCATCTGGAAATAGATGGACAAATAGAGAGGGTGGATTAGGTTTTAAAAGATATTTTGAGAATGTATTACATGGACCAGTAGTACAACTGGGAAGAATATATTACATTTTTTTATTTTGCCTACAACAACTCATACCAATCAACTTTGAAAATGGATCTATTTGAGACATTGTATATAAAAAGGTGTAGAATACCAATCAGATGGGAAATTTTAGAAGACATGGTAGTCTTTGGTCCAGATATGCTTCTTGAAATGGAAGAACAAGTTAAGTTAATAAGGAAAAATTTGGCTAAAGCCAATGATAGATGAAAGAACTACGTTGATCTAAAAGGAATAAAAAGTAGTTTTTAGTTGGATATAAAGTATTTTTGTGAGTTAAGCCACAAAAAAACTTGATTAAATTTATAAAATTAAATAAATTATCTCCTAGATATATGGGACCCTTTGAGGTCTTGTAAGTTGTCAATCTTATGGCATATATGCTTACTTTACTAGTAGCTTTAACACTCATGCATAATGTTTTTCATGTTTCTTATCTTCAAAATTATGTATTTGATCCTTCTCATGTATTGGATTGGAATGATTCATAGGTTCTATATCTTAGGGTGGTCACAGTAGAACTAATCAGAAGAATTGACACTCATAAACTTAGTTTATGTAACAGAGAAGTGTCACAATGTAAGGTCTAGTAAGACCAATATACTAAAGATAGTGTTACTTGGGAAGGCTGAATATTTTCATAAGATATTTTCACATTGGTTTGCTTAGTATTTTGATAGACATTATGCTTATTTTCTAATAAATATTTTTTTATTTCAAAACTTTGTTGAAATAAGTGTCCTCAAGATGATGAACAAGTTTAGGGGGAAGGATGTTACATCTCTATTTTTCTCTAGACTCAATAATTTGTTAGATTTTTGGATTTTGTGGTTAATTATTAGTTAGTTTATTATGTTAAAAGGATGGATTAGTAATAAGCTAATTGTGGATAGTATTTATTACTTATGATCATGATTTTTAACTTATTGTTAACTGTTCATATTTTGTTATGGTATATTATGATCATGATTATGTAATTTATTCAGTTACAATAGTTTATTATGATTATTTTTTTATATGATCTAACTACTATTTATTATGTTAAGGTGGATGCAGGATGGAGTCTGCCCTCCCAAGTATGATTGGGGGAGGGTATCATTAGAGAGGATGGAAAAGATGGAGACAAGTGGGGGATGAGATAAATAATCTAAAAGCCTTCACACACCACTTAGTTTAGTTTTATACATGTGTTTTTTGATTAGTTAATAATATTTTTTATAGCATGCATTATCTTAATTGACATTTTTTTAATTGGTAATGTTGATTATCGATATTTCATATTGCTTTAACTTTTGATAAAGTGTGGAGGATGTGTTTGCATATCTATAACATTTTATTGGGTTATAATTTATGTATTTAATTATCATAACTTGTGTATTGATGTCTTTTTATGATCTTACTAGAATGTAAAGTCAAATACTATAATTTATGGTGAAATGGTATCTCTATATTATTATATTATCTTTACATTGATTAAAAACTCATTGCAGATTTTAGTTGATTAAACACAATAAGTGGCATATATATAATCAACCATTTTTGAAATGTTTGATGTTTTAATAAATAGTGTTAAGTGTGTGTGGCATATACATAGTTATTTGATAATTTTTGAAATGTTGAATTTTAAAAGGTGACCAATGTATAACATATAAATATATGAACTCAATATGTATTTAAAATTATTGTTCTATAAATTAAATGGTATATTTATTTTTAGAGGGTTGATGGCTAACCTTGGACCATGTTAGAGTTTATAAAAATAATAATTTTAAAACAAGGCATGATGATTATTTTGAAGGTCAAAACATAATATTAGAACCATAATGTTAATAATATTATTTGATTTGGCTTATTTGAAGAGAATCTAAGGCTTTAAACTATTCAGTTTCTATATTTTTTGAATCCATAATTGAATCACCATGGACTTTATCTATTTGCATGTTTTTGCTATTATGGTGTTCTATTAGATTAACTAGACTATTAGTGGCCATAATGCTAAAATTTAGGTACATAACAATATAGTTGGAGATTTTTTTTAAAGACCCAATTTTATGGGAGTTTTTTGGGGGTTTTAACATGATTATGA
>JARHVA010000557.1:5097500-5099409 GCA_037957365.1 Torreya grandis
CTTTTCTCATGATTACTTAGGGATATTAGTGAGTTCATTTAAACTCATATTGTTTTGATAAAATTATGCCTATTTCAAGTTTAAAGAAAAATAGAGAAGAATGATAGGGATAAGTGATTATAATGAACCCAAATTGGTTTGCACACTGTATCTAGATGTTGTGAGTACTCTTCTTTAGCTAGGGAGGACTACCTGAAATTAAGAAGGCACAACCACAATATATATTTTAGTAGATATATGAGTGGGCTACCAAGCTACACACTTGTTCCAGGAAGTTTCAAAATTATTTAGAGATGATAGTCCACTTTTGAGAAATGCAAGAGTAATTAAATAACAAAGAGAGAGGAAAAGAGAGAGTAGAATAGAGATAATGTAACTATTATTCACAACCTGAGTACATCAGACAGTAACAGAGTGTAGGTGGTATATCCTATTTATATCTGGAAGTTGTTTGGATAGGTTTTAGAAAGGTTACTAAAAATATATAGTTTTCAATGTTGGTTAGGCTATCGAGGTTAGTGAGAAAGTGTGATGAATATTAGTTGGGTGATCAATGTCAATAGGGGAAATAGTTTCCTAGGAGCTTACATAAGGCTTTTTTGGGTCTAGGAAATGGTTTTGGTCAAGTTTGGAAGGTTGGGGAGAGTTATGTGTGTGTGTGTGTTGCTGTGTATGTGTGTGTGTGTGTGTGTGTGTGTGTGTGTGTGTGTGAGAGAGAGAGAGAGAGAGAGAGAGAGAGAGAGAGAGAGAGAGAGAGAGAGAGAGAGAGAGAGAGAGAGAGAGAGAGAGAGAGAGAGAGAGAGAGAGAGAGAGAGAGAGAGAGGAGACGAGAGAGAGAGAGAGAGAGAGAGAGAGATAATTATTTAGATGGATCTGGTCAGAGGTTTGGTATGTTAGAACAAGGGGGAATAAGTAGGGAAGCTTTATAACTCCTTCATAGGGGTTCGGTCAAGAATGTGTAAAACAATAAATAGTAGATATAAAGTGATTATAAAGTAACTGTGTAAAGACTTATAGAATAAGTGATGTACTTAGATGAAGAGGTGATTAAATGATAAGTGTTAAATGGATGGCTCTTATAAAGCTTGATGAACTAATGCTTTGAATAGAGAAAACAAACGTGTGTTGTTGGTTCTTAAGAGCTCAGTACCCAGTCTAGATTGACTTTTGCAAGATAACAGTAAGCCAAGATGTCAAAATTTGGATGCCCAAAAGACAATATGTGAATGAAAACAAGTTTTTTTTTTTTTGACTTTAACATTAGTTTAGAGTTTGTATTAATTAACTAACATCAGCCATGAGTTGACTGATGTTAGTAGTATGAGAATAGGTAAAAGGGCTATTTTTTAGCCTATTTTCTATTCTTTCTCATGCCAACTGTGGTATCCATTAGGAAAAGGTAAAAATGGGAGGTTAATAAGGATGTAGTTGGTTAGGAATTTATTTTTGGGGTAAGAACAAGTCATGGGTAGTTAGGATAAGGGGACTACATCTTGAGGTGACTCAGAGAGTAAGAATCAGTCTTAGGATAAGGTGGCCAAGTAATGTGTCATAAGTGGTTTTTAATTAACTTAATTAAATATTTTAAATTAATTAAATGTGTGAGGGGTAAAAAACATGGGTTAGGAATGCTAATTATTATTATAAAAAAGGGCTTAAGGGGGGTTTTGACATAGGGAATTATACACGTGTGTGATGTAATTTTGGTGTCTACACATATGTTCTATGGACTATTATATAATTACAATATGATATTTAGATATTTAATTTTATATAATTATACTATTTGATGTTAATTTTATAACAATAGTTGGCTGTTTATATTTGTACCTATTGAAATATTTTAAACTAGTGGTGACTAATTTATTATTTTTTGTAATTTAGTTCTATTCATATGTTTTACTTATGA
>JARHVA010000558.1:0-25000 GCA_037957365.1 Torreya grandis
CTTTGCATAGCCTTGTATGATTCATGTGTATGAAAGCATTGTAATAGAGGAGAGTGTGTAAGGAAGCTTTGTGGAGAGGTTGTTATTTATGAAGTTAATAGAAGACTGGGCGCTCTCATTTTCCCATGGTTTTTCCTTGTACTTAGAAAGGTTTCCATGTAACTACCAATGTAATGTGTTTTTCTCTATCATTTTTATTTTAACTTGTTCTTTTTACATTTAATTTCTTGCATAGTAGGATAGTATTGCCTAACAAGTAAACTATAGAGTTTTCATTGAAAGATTCTCGAAAACAAATTTTCCATGGAAGACACCTAAATCCAAGGTAGAAAACATTCAAAAATTCATATATTCAATTCATCATATTCATTCAAGTCAAACTAAAATTAAATTTTGTAACCTTTTCACTAAAGTTCTAGTGAAATGTGACCTATGAGCTTCCCCATGAAAGAAATACAAAATTTTCTTAATGGAACCTAACTAAAGTAGTTACAAAATAAATTTAAATATATGATTGAATACTTCTAAAAAATAAACAAATTGGCCAAGTTGGATGCGTAAAGCAATGTATAAAAGTTTCTCCAAACCTATTTACTAACACTTCAATTATATAGATATACACAACTAATATGTACTTCCCAAGTGTTTTTTTGTAAATAGATTCATGTACTATGAATAAATGGATTATAATAAAATTATGATATAAATAATCATGGAAAAGTACAGTCAATGTTTTAGAATGTGTAGTTATATTCTCTAACATGTATTCTATGTAATTTTCTTTTTTTATTTTGTGCCACACTTTTGTGAGGCTTATACTAGCTGGGGACTAGCCAAATTAGTCATAAAAATGATGTTCCTAAAAGGTTCAGTGAACTAATAAATTGGAAAGAATGAAAATAAAAAATGGGGCCATAAAATAAGAGATTTAAGCATAGACTTTATGCCCAAATAAATAAATATATTCAAAATGGTGGAAACTATGTAAGCATGCAACTAAAAAAGCTATAGTGGCATCAAGAAACTATCTTATTTATTCTATATATTGAGCTCTAAGTCTTAAGCAGAAGTGTTGTGTAGACACCTAAAATTGGCCACCGATAACCTCCAACCAGGCCTTTGACCAATTTCTATTCAAAATGCACAATTTGGCCTAAAAACACTAAAACATGCTAAATTATGTGAAGATGACATATTCGAGTGCCAATTTTGGCCAGGGTATCCCTAAATGGGGTAATGCAATTTATGGGCTAGCTAACTTTGATTAGAACATTCTGAGTCAAAATGCCAATTTTATACCTAGGTGCTCTAGATTGCTCTTTCCTATCAAATCTCTTACATGAGACATGTGCCTTTGTTAATTGTTGTTGGTAACATCCTAAATAGGATAATGGTTCCAACACAATTGACATTTCCTTCCAATTCCAATCTAGTTGAATTTTGGACCAATAACAAGGCATTTTGATCAATTTGATTAATTTGTGCACAAAGTGCTTAAATCATGCTTAAGAGCTAATTAACCCAAATCAAGGCATAATCAAAAATTCCATGGAAACTTGTTAAATACTTGTTTTTAGAAATGAATATTGAATATATGCATCATCAGGTGACCTCATTTCTTGGAAAGACATCCCTGGGCCATAAATGCCACAAATATTAGTATTCATGCCCTCCATGCCTCATCAATGCTTTCCATGATTCCCTCCATGCCTCTTAATTTCACCTTCTTCCAATGTCATGATGACAATAATTATAAAATTAATTCAAAAATTTGAATTAATCCTCAACCACACATCTCAATCTTAGGATGGATGGTTCAGGTTGATTCTAGACATTCTAAAAAATATATAAATAGAGAGGCCATAAACATCATTTCTAAGCTATTTTGGTGCAAAGTTATTATGATCAAATATCTTCAAGGATTTGATTATGAAAATTTATAATGCCAAATTTATTCCAAGCCAAGCCAAGCCACAAGACAAAGGTGCCAAGGAGAGATGGAGGTAGCCAAGCTTCCATTGCCAAGGACTTCATGACCACAAGCGAAGCAAGCCACCACTACAAAGGCATTTGGAGCATCCAAGGAAGGTGAATGAATTCTTGTGTTTTATTCCTTTATTTTTAGTTGTGTTTGTCATTTATTTTTGTTAACCAAGCTCTCCCTAGTGTCTAGGCCTACATATGTTATGCTATTAGTGTGTTTATTTCATTTTTTTTTCATTTTGAAACTAACACCATGCTAACCTTCCTCTCTTGAGTCAAATTATTAGATCGCATAAAGGCATGCCTAGTGGGACAAGATGCATCTCACACCTGAAGGAGATCATTTTTCAACTCTAAAATATTTATTTGAGCTTTTAAAACTCTTGAAAATTGATTTTTTAACTTTATTTTGCCATTTTTATTTGCCATGGTTTTATAGAGTAATCAACATCGGCAAGTAATACCGACATCGGTTACCTGACTCAATTGATGTCGATTAGCAAAACTGACATCAGTTAGATCTCGCTTAGCCAAAGTAACTAATGTTAGTGGTAATAATTGATGTCAATCATTGTTGTTTTCCAAAAACACAGACCCGAGAGCTACTTTTTCAAAGTTCATTATTTTAAGCCAAAAAGAGATTCAAATCTAAAGGACATTCTAACAATTTTTCTATAGTACCAAGCTTGATATTTGTTCAAAACATGTTTAAATCATCTTTGCATGCTTAAAAAACAATTACGAACCTTGCTTTGGTGTTTAACAAAGGACTTAGATGTTTTGGTGAATGTTTTCAAAGTTTGCAACTAAGACCAAGGGGTCAAATGAACACCAAATCTTTTATGTTGGGTTTAAAATTGAACAAACTTGTCAATTCTTGTTTACAATAGTTGTTTAATTTAATTTTTGTTTGGCAAAAAGAGGAATAGTGTGTATATGCTCTTCCATTTGTCCTCTATAGGGAACCCTTGGAATCAAAAGCATCATTCTTATTGCAAATAGCCTAGTTCAAGGCTTATAAAAGAAAGTCATTTAAAGCACTCCCCAAAAACTCATCAAAGTTTAGGTGACCTTGAAAATGACCTAAAGTCTTTCTACTTTCATGCTTTCTTTATTTTTTATGCATCTTGGCTTGTGAGGGGGACTTCATCACCTCCCACAAGTTCTTTAGGGAAGCTTTGACTTGGGGTTTCATCTCCTAGCATTGAATTCATTTGGCTCCTTTGGAGTTACATATGAAACGTAGTGGCACTTTGAATATCACACTACATTGAACGAATAGTAGGATGTAGTGGTTGACAAAAGGACTAGACATTTTTGCAACAAGCCAAGTGATACGGACCCAAAATATATGTTTTTCTTTTACATTATTTGGCATGAAAGTCATTATGCAATTGATTCCCCTAGATCGTTCGGAAACTTTTTATATCTTAGACAAATCTCCACTTGCCGCATAAGTATTGTTGGTGTAAGGTGCACCTCAAGGTCCATGTCATAGTACTATCATTTGAGAGAATGTGGGTGTAAAAACCCTACTATATAATGTGCATTTACTTTTGGATGAACACTTAAAACCTCTCAAATGACATATATTTATGGATTCCAACAAAACCAAGCAACCTTGTCAGTTTAGGATCTAAGGGTGATTAATTAGTTGCTCTTGTCCTAGTTTAAAGTCTTGTTTGTAATTAAAACTTGGTGTAAACAAACAATCCAAACCAAACACATAGTCCAAATGTTTTTTTGAATAAAGAGGTGTTATACTGCCTGCGTGAGATCATCAATTTGCCTTGTTTAAAGTTCATCAAAATCTTGAGAGTCATATCATCCACTTTAGCATAGTTATGCTACCCAATTAATTCTAGACCTTTATCAAAGGTTTTTAAGTCCTTCACTTATAATCTAAATTTAAAATTACACCTTTACAAGTTCATAGGCTTGATGTGTTAAATGGGTTCGCCATTTACACTAAAATTGAGGGAACTTAGGTTTAATTTATAATTTGGGTTGAAGGCCATTTAAGACTCATAATCATTGTCATCACATAATAGAGTTAAGCCATTTGTGCTAAACACTTGCACTTTGAGTCTATACACCACCACATTTTGAGTCAAGAAAGGTAGTGATATATTCTTAAAATTGTAGGAAAGCATCTTTGCCTTAGAGATTTTTTGAAAACAAACCTTTTTGTCATACCTTTTGGGTAGTATGGCATCATTACACTGCCCAAAACAATTCAAATATTGTTTCATAGATCCTTTTGTGAAGAGTTCCAAATTTTCTCCTACATTTTCAGACCAATCCAAGTGTGCTTTTGTGGTCTTTTGTCTATAACTGTTGTACTGATCACCTTTGTCTAGTTTGTTTGTTAAAAAAACCCAATTTTATACCATTTTTTATGAGAAAATAAACTATTGTTAAAGTGCCTTTTGTTTCATACCTTATACCTAGTTGATCAATTTCATGTCCAAGAATCAAAGGCCTAGTGTTTGTTAGAAGCATTTCAAATCCGTTAGATTAAAACTTTCATCTATTTGAAAATTCTAGCTTTTGATCCCATTTGGCCAAGAGTCCTAGCACATGCCGTATTTGAGCCTAGATTTTGACACCGCATTTGGCCAAAAGACCTAGCAACTTTTAAATTCCTAGATTAGACTATTTTAAAACACTTCAACCTTAGAGTTTGGCATTTTTATTTTTGGTCCATTTACTTGCTTACCTTTATGTGAATAGTGAAATTTTAGATACTTCATGCTAGCTTGTTTCCTCAGAAACCTTTGCATAAACCTATTGATCCTTTTGACAAATCTAGAATAAGTTGGGACATCATCTATTTTAGACATTATCCTTTTTAGAGTTTGTTTAACTCTTTGACCTTTGATCACAAAAGAATTGACTATGGATCCCAACATGTATTCCTACACTAATGGACTCATGTACAATACAAAGATTAGTAATGTGGTTGTGCAAGAAGAAATGGTGCAAGACCCATATGTGGATAATATTGCTTACGAGATTGATTCTTATCCCTATTATAATACTCAATCAGGGGCACAAAGCAAAGATCCATTAGCCAACTATCTATTTAACACACCACCTTATTCAGAATAAGACCAAGATCAAACCACACAATACCTAGATACAATACATGTAGTGGATGAGCTAGTACTTCAATAGTCATATTCTACTAATATAGCTTCCATGTATGATCCATTTTTATTTGAGCTATATTTTTTAGAGAACAAAGATGAGATTTTGGTTAGAGCCATCGAGGTAGGGACCAAGTTTCTAGCAGACTTCCCCCGTGAAAATTTACCAAGTCTAGTAAAAGTGCCCCATAATATCATTTACGATCAACAGGATTCTTCTAGCAATCCTATGGCTCTAGTCCAAATAATGTACCAAGATCCCAATATATCTAATTGAGGCAAAAACATCATGGAAGAGCACTTTAACCAAATGCAGACAACATATCAAACTTACCTGAATCTAGCATGTAATTTCAATCAGATGAACATGGTGAGTAAGCCTCTTATTGACCTAATTATTTATACAGGAGTGTTGATAGAGTTAACTGGATAAGAGAATCTAAATTCTGACCCATTCATACAAACTATTTCAATAGATAACTTGATGCATATGCCCATTATTAAATAAGTGTCTTTGGCCTCTACACTGAATAGTGAGATAAACATAGTGGACAATATGCAAACAACATCCAATCCTGATCAAAGTGGTATTAATGCGTAAACAACTAGCCAATAACATGCGCTTGTAGTTAATCCCATGAGTAGATCATCATACCAGGGAGTAGGGGTTTCTACACCCTAGACTCAACCAGCTACTTTCTCAAGTGTATAACCTATAAGATTAGGTAATCAAATAATGGCCAATGTCACACCTCAATGATAGAATGTGATGAATTCTACTCCACCTCAATAGGTATCAAGCAGTATTCCATGATAGCAGACACAACCTAGTATATCAATGCAACAGAAGATAAATACATTATTGCCTCAATTAGGGGTAACTAATTTTTTACCTCGCCAGGTAACAACAAACATACCTCTTCAATTATAGACTAATATGCTAATCCAAAACCAAGCAATGACTAGTCAACAATGTGCAAGTATTGGTCAACAACAAATGTTGAATATGTAACCCACTTTTAATTCATCATAGGGATTCATGCAACAAGGAGGTCCCCATGTTTCTCCAGTACCTACTAGATAACCATTGGTCCAAAATGTGCCAAAAATCTAGAGATAGGGTCTTGGTCCACAAGTTTGCACTCAACAACAAGGTTCGATTAGTTAACAACATGTCTCTTTTCAACCATAATAGGCATAGTATAGCTATATCCCTCCATCCCAACCATAAAATACCCCAAGTCAAACCTTTATCACCAACCTAGACCAGAATATCCAGTAACCAAATGTGCAATTTCTTGTACACCCTAATCCATGTATGTGTATTCCTGGTCCATTCCCCAACCCAACCAATATACCCCAATAGGTAGCTTCATCATACCTTGGTCAAAGTGTTGTGACCTCCAAACCATCTATCCAAACACAAATTCTCCCTCAAATCAATATTCCATCTAATTTCCTATCTCAAAAATTGCAATAGATGAAGGATACAATTACTGCCTTTCAGGCTGGGAAGCCAACCAAAAATTTCAAATTAGATGATGTGTGTTCCTATCCATTCAACATGGAGTATTTGTAGATACCATTTCTTCCAGGATATGAACCATAAAAATTCAATAAATACAAAGGGAAGGGTAACCCTAAGGCTCATTTGACCAAATTGTTTGTCGCATGTTAACCAGTGGCATATAGTGACATATACTTTTTGTTGTTGTTTCCAAGGATCTTGGCTGGACAAGCCTTGGAGTGGTTTTTAAGTTGCCCAGGAACTCAGTAATGGATTTTCATGATCTCTTTGATAAGTTTGTGAAGCACTTTTCTTATAATCTCGAGCATGAGATTTCATTAGTGGATTTAATGCAAGCAAATCAAAAGGATAGGGAGAGTTTTGCAAGTTATTTATATTGATGGAGAGCCCTTACAAGCCATTTCACCCACAATTTACCAGACAAAAAATTAGCCACTGTGTTTACCAAAAATTTGCACAGTGAGATAGCTTATCACTTGAAACTACAATGTGCACATGAGTTCAAGGAGATCATTGATAAAGGTCTATTGATCGAGAAGGTGATCATAAATAAAGGAGTCATCAAGCTTAATTCAACTAATCAAAATCAAGGTACCAATCAGGGAAATGACCAACATCTTAGAACAAGCCAATAACCATGAAAGACCGAAGCAATTAAATTGTAATAAGAATGCTATAAGAAATGGAGTAATTGAATCTCATCATGTCCAAATGGTGTAAACATAATATGCACCACTTTTTTAGTGTACTCCTACCTAGTAACCTCTTCAATCGATGTCACAAGCACAACAACAAAAACTTACACAATAAATACAACAGTCATTACCATTGCAAACCCCTCCTCCTAGAAGAACCATGCCTGCACATCATGTCATTAGTGACTTAGGAGAACCTATTGAGTTTATATTTTTCAAGATTGCTATCACAAATTTGATTAGTTGGCCTATACCAAAGCATTGTCCATAAGGCATTCCTTATCTTGATTGGTACCATGAAAACAAATTATGTGACTATCATCGGCTCAATGGGCATAATCTATGAAGATGTGTCCAAATCAAGCATTTAATTGAGAACATATTGGAGAATAATAGCTCTCACACCACACAAAATACAAAGGAGATCAGGTTATTAAATAGGCTAAGAAGAGACATGAACCACATCCATTTGGCAATGTGAATAAGGGTTAGTTGTCAAATGAATAGTAACCTCATGTGCTAGAAATAAGTCAACATTGATTAGTGAATGACAAGACATCCTCACCAATCCATTTGACCACAATTTATACATGTGGGTGTGTAAATATATGACCTCATAAATCATTTTAAATAACCAAATATCCACTTAAGCATATTGAAAGATACAAGTGTAGTAAAAAACATAATAAGGTAAAAAAATATACACTAATAGTAATTTTATTTTGGCTATTCTATATTTCTTTTGGTTATGCATACTACATATATTTCACTGTGAGTCTCTTATTTTCTAGTTTCTTTCTGGGCAGTGGTTTATTTTTTATATATTTAAAAATCTTCAATTGGTATCAGAGCTTGGTTTGGGTATATGTTTTTTATTTTATATATTTCTAACAATTGATCATGTCAAACTCTAATAATCTTCCTATTCCAAAATTTGGTTGTAATGATTATGATTATTAGAGCATCAAGATGATGACTCCTTTGACAAGAAAAGAATTATGAGAGATCATAAAAATTAGTTATGATGACCCAGTTGATTGAGCCACTATTCCAACTAATGATAGGCAAGCCAAGAAGGAAGATAAAAAGAAGAACTCACAAGTTTTATTTGATATTTAAACATCACTAAATAAGAACCTATTTCTAAGAATAACAGGGGCAAAGATATCTAAGGATGCCTAGAAGACTCTACAAGGAGTTTACCAAAGTAGTGAGCAAGTCAAAGTGGTTAGAATGCAAACATTGAAGAGAAAAATTGAGAATTTGAAGATGCAAGACGCTGAAAGTGTGAGTCATTTCTATGTAAGAGTACATGATGTAGTTAAAAAAATGGCTACACTTAAATAAATGTTGAAGAAAGAGGTTGTTGTAAAAAAAAGTGTTAAGGTCTCTAACACCAAGGTGGATTAATGGTGTCATCATTATTGAAGAAAGAAAAAAATTTAGTACTTTTTATTTTGATCACCTAGTTAGATCTCTTGTGTCCTATGAAGAAAGACTAATAGACACATTAAATAAAAGTGATGAGAAAGATTTTGCCTCAAAATTAAAGATCATAAAGAATGAAGGTATGAACACTAGCAATAATAATAGCCATGGACAAGGCAAAGAAAATATCAAAAGTAATCAAAGATAAGGTAAATATGTGAATTCCAATTATTCAATAAGATACAGAGGAAGAAGAGGTGGTTCAGTTGCAAGAGGTTGAGCTAGAGGTAAATTTGATAAAAGAAATATTCAATGTTATTATTGTCACATGTATGGCCACTTTGATTGTAAATGTAGATTAAAATTAGAAAATAAAAATAGAAGTGCTAATTAGGCTAATGAGGATGACAATGCTTCATGTAATTTATTCATTTCATATTACAAACTTGAAAATAGTTCTAATGAGGTTTGTTATCTAGATTCAAGTTGTTCTAATCACATGTCAGGGAATAATGTGTTGTTTTCTACAATTAATAAAAAAATTTAAAAACAATATCAAACTTGTTGATGATAAATATTTGAATGTTGCAAAAAAAATAACTATGAAGGTGAATACTAGAGAAGGTAAGAAAAATATTAATGATATTTACTACACCTCAAAGTTGAAACATAATTTGTTGGGTGTTGGACAACTATGTGAAAATAACTATAAGGTGGGTTTTGATGATAAGCAATGCATGATCTATGACAAGAATAAATGAAATAAGGTTGTTATAATTATACCTATCTCTAAGAATAGGATGTTCCAATTGAATTTTGGAAAGCTTAATAACAGCCTTGAAAATATGGCATATGAAGATAAAAGTTGGTTATAGCATCTCAGGTATGGAAACTTGAATTTTCAATGTTTGAAGTTACTAACATCACAAGAATTGGTTTATGGTTTACCAAAGGTTGAAGAGAATAAGGAAGTCTATGAAAGATGTGTTAAAGGCAAACATGCAAGATAAATGTTTCTAAAAAGTAGCGCATGGATGGCTTATCATCCACTTCAATTGGTTCACTTAGATATTTGTGGTCTTATATAAATAAAAAGTTTGGATAATTCATCATTGCATTTATTGATGATTATTCAATAAAATGTTGGGTTTATTTTTTAAAATAAAAAAAGTGAAGCATTTAATAGATTTAAGAGAATTAAAGCCCTTGTAGATAATGAAAGTAGTTACAAAATAAAGTGTTTAAGAACTAATCGTGGGGGTGAATTTTGTTCAAATGATTTTATGAATTATTGTGATTTGAATGGCATCAAAAGGCAACTCACAACTGCCTACACCCCTCAACAAAATGGTGTGGCTAAAAGGAAGAACCATACTATGGTTGAAATGACAATGAGCATGTTATAAACAAAGGGATTGAATAACTATTTTTAGGGTGATGAAGTTTCTAAAGTAGTATATATTATCTATTGAAGTCCCATTAGTGTACTTGAAAAGATGACTCCATATGAAGCATGGTATGAAAAGAAGCCTAATGTCAAATATTTTAAAGTTTTTGGTTGTTTAGCTTATGTTCATGTAGCTAATAAAAAAAGAAAGAAATTAGATATGAATAGTGAGTCTTGTATTTTTATTGGGTACAATGAACAAAGCAAAGTTTATAAGATTTATAATCCTATCACTAATATTTCACTTGTATTAAGAGATGTTATTTTTTATGAAGGGGTAGTGTATGGTCATGAAAAGATAAAGGAAATATTGTGGTGTCTAAATCTATTTTTATTGATACTATTTATAATGGTATTACTAATGAGTAACCCATGAATACTTCAGTTCCAAGTGCTACATGTACATTAAGTAGCTCCTCATCTAGTGTGTGCATTCCAAGCACAGTTCCGACTTTATTAAATATACCCTCTTCTAGTGCATGTATTCCAAACACAGCTCCAACTTTAAGTCCTAGTTCTTCAAGGAAGGTAAAAATATTGAGTGAAATTTATCAGCATACAAGAAGCCAAACAGATGAAAAATGTTCAGGAGGTGAGACAGTAAATTATGCTTTAATTACACAAGCTGATTTTGAACCATTATGTTTTGAAGATGCATATACTAATGATGTTTGAGTGCAAGCAATGCAAGAAGGAAAGGATTCCATTCATAAAAATGATATTTTAAAACTTATAAAACTTTCAAATGACAAAAAGTGTATTGGTACTAAATGGGTCTACAAGACTAAGTACAATAATGATGGTAGTGTTGAAAGACACAAGGCACGTCTAGTTGCAAAAGGTTTCACTCAATGATATGACATAGATTATGAAGAGACATTTGCACCAGTTGCAAGACAAGAGACCATTATAATGGTGATTTCACTAGCAACTCAAAATAACTTGAGCATACATCACATGGATGTGAAAATTGCCTTCTTGAATGGGTATTTAAAAGAGGAAGTCTATGTACAACAACCACAAGGTTTTTTAGTACAAAGTATTTAGAAGATCAAGTCTAAAAATTAATGATGGATTTGTATGGCCTCAAACAGTCACCCAGAACATGGTATGCAAAGATTGATGGATATTTTCAGCAAAATGGATTCAAAAGAAGCAAAAGTGAGTCTACTCTTTACTACAAGCAAGAAGGTAGTGATATCCTTATTATAAGTCTGTATGTTGATGATTTGTTGTATATGGGCAATAATTCTAAGATGAAGGATGAATTCAAAATTTCAATGATGAATGAATTTGGAATGAAAGGTTTAGGTCTCATGAAATACTTTATAGGGATAGAAGTCCATCAATGTAAAGATGTCATCTTTATTTGTCAAACAAAGTATGCAAATGATATGTTGAATAAATTCAATATGGTTGATTATAAACCAATCTCCACTCTAATTACTCATGGAGTTATGCACTGTAAAGAATATGGTGTTGAAAGAGTTGATGATATAACTTATAGAAGTATTATTGGAAGCTTAATGTTTCTAACTCACACAAGACCAGATATTACTTATTTCAGTTTCTCTTGTATAAAGATATATGTCTAAACCATCTAAAATCTATATGAAGGTAGCCAAGAAAATTTTGAGATATGTGAAAGGCACTATTGGCTTCGGTATTCATTATTATACTACTAAAAGGTTTGAACTTTTTATTTTGAGTGATTATGATTGAGGAGGTAGTTTGGATGACCGAAAGTCAACATTTAGGAATTATTTTTTACTTTGTTCTAGTTTGGTTAAATGGAATTAAAAGAAGTAAAGTTCAGTTGCTCTTTCATCTATAGAAGTAGAATATATTTGCCACTTCATCAGGTATACAAGCATTATGACTCCAAAAGGTTTTTGAAGAAATTGGAGAGAAACAACATCAACCTATATTGATTTTTTATGATAATGTAAGCACTATCAAATTAATCAAAAATCGAGTGCATCACAATAGGCAAAGCATTTTAATTTGAAATACCATTTTATTTTAGATTTGGTTCAGAAGAAAAATGTAGAATTGAAGTATATAAATACACAGGAGTAGGTTGCATATATCTTCAGTAAATTTATGGCAAAAGTTTAATTTTTGAAATTCCGAGATCAAATCGTTAGTTCACTCAACATCAAGGGGGAGAATGTTGGTTAATTGTTGTTGAATCCTAGTTCTATAGTAGATAACATCATGCAAAAGAACATGCAGTTTCTTTAATATTTAGTTAATCTATTTTTTAGATAAATGAAACCTTAGAAACACTGGAAATAATTTTAGTTTATATCATATGCAAGTTATTTTATTTTTATTATTTAGATAAATTTAGAATGTTTTATTTATTTATTAGAAAAGTATGTTAACATAGAATTCAATCAAAACCGAGATCATAAAAAAATCTCTATAAGAATACAAAGGATAAATAACTTTTTCCAAACTTTAAAAGCTTTTATTGATTATAATGTACAACAATGAAGTAGTTGCAACTCAAACATTTTATTAAATTAGTATACAATAAATTGAAATAGCTTTTATTGTACAAAGTGTTGAACTATTAACCTGCCATCTTAAGCTATATGTATTTGATATATCTTCTTTTTCAAGAGAAAATAACAAAGTATGGTTCTTATACTTGGAAGACAATCGAGTTGGGTGGTGGTCGGGACCATTGTTCTGAAGACTGAGATCAGCTAATAGGGTGGATTTGGGAGTAGTAGTTACATACTATAGCAAAAACCAAGGAACACCACTCACTAGAACAGACATGGGCAGTGGACATTTCGCCGACTCTGGCTTCTCTAGGGTAGCCTACATGAGATCCATAGAAATATATGATTACAAAGGTCGTAACATAACAAATCAAGCTAATAAAAACTATACTTCTACTTTACCACATTGTTATGATATAAAGAATGGAAGGAATCGAAACTGGGGTGATTTCATATACTACTACTAAATTCAACAACTACTCAACAAACTACTAAATACACAACTACCTTCATGACAATATTGCCTTTTGCCTTTTTATCCTGGAACAAGAAGCAACAGCAGGAGTCCAAGACACTGTGATTTTGGAAGTAGCAAATACATTCGCTTTGGGTGTAGGTCATGTAAATCCAGCAGCTGCGGTGGATCCAGGTCTCATGTATGATATTTCACTTCATGATTATATTAACTTCCTCTGTACTCTCTATTTTGTAGTGGATCAAACAAATAAATGTAACTGACCTACACAACATTTGGTGTTGTAGATCCCTGTTATTGGCAGCAATCATTAGGACTACAATTTGATTGTGGGAACAGTGGTTTTAAAGTATAAATCTTCTAACCAATGAACGTATATAAAATAATGTTATTTTATATGTACAGTTAAAAACCATGCAATTTATTTATATAAAATATGTATATATTTCTAAGTACAGAAAACAATGCATTCTGATTGATTGAAGCAGTAAAGAATAAAAACTAATTAGAGAAAAGTGAATGTAATATTCCACCCTTTAGGACTAATAATATCTCTCTAATAAGTTTTATGCTAAAGAATTCAAGCTTTTGCAGCCCATAAATAATTTGCATAAAGAATTAATGCATAAAATATACAAACAGAATTTGTTTGGGAAAAAAAGCGATCGTTCAATATAGAATTGGAGTTAATATATAAATAAAAGTAAATTGTGTTCTCACGTTATCTACACAACGAAGTATAAATTTTTAAAGATATTGAATAAAAATAATAATACTAAATTGAATTCTAAACAAATTGGATGAAATGAATGCTAAGAGCATCAAGACTGTTCTCTCTTCTCTGATGGCATTTCCTATGTTTCAGATGTCAAACCTCTCTCAACACTGATGCACAGAACTCATGTTACTCTGATCTATGAAATTAACATAAATCTATTGAACCTGCTTAACATTTAGACCTCGTTAAGTATTGTTAATTTGATCAGTTTGAGTATTGGTAAATTGAGTAAGAATCTTCTGAATTAGATCGTCTTACTGGAAATAAGGAATTAGGTTAAAATGAGCATTTTAACCAAACTAAATTAAATGATCTCTTATGCAAATTTGCAATGATAAAATATAAAATCTTTTAAACGTGTATTTTAAGATTTTAGACTCAAAACCAAGGACCTCCTTAGGTCGTGTTGGGCTGCTATACCACTGAACTTTCTAATCCCCAATGGTACCCACAAGAATCTTGCTGCCAACTGCAACAGGTGCATATTCTCTGTGAAAGATGCCAGAAGAACTGAGCTATTACCTAAATATTTTCAAAAGAAGATGCACATTGACATTGACAGGCCACAAAAAGCAGAGGATATACACAGACCACAGCCATCCAAAGTATCTCCAACATAGGATACTCTTCAATGATGTCACCACGCTACGGGCGAATAAGTAGAGCACCCAAAATATCTACAGAGAGCAGATTACAACAAATGGTCTAATGACGTCAAAATAACTTCAACAAAGGACAAGGTAGTGCCAGCAAGCCACAGATGAATAAACAGGCTACTCAGGTTATATCCAACAGAGGATATTGTTTGCTGGTAACCCACACTAAAAATAAACGTCATCTCATTTAATTCCTGAAGCAAGGGTTTCAAAGTTTCCTTTAAATTAAAGAGTAATTTGTAAAGCACTGCTCAATAAAATTGCATTATGGCCCACAGCATTGCTGTATACATCTCTACATTGCCTGCGCCTATTCAATGGCTCTTTTTTTTCACTATTCCAATTGTGATAGTATCAATATTCTTGTTCCCAAAAAGGCAAGGGGCTTTTCCTTTGCCTCCAGGTCCGCTACCGTGGCCGATCATTGGCAATATACCAGAGCTTGTATACAATGGATCCCCTTACAAATGGCTTCACTCTCTTCTCCGCAAGCATGCAAGCCCCATTGTCTGTGTCCGACTGGGTGCCATCCATGTCATTGCCACGGATAGCCCCAAGATAGCAATAGAAATTCTTAAGAAACAAGATGCAGTATTTGCATCTCGCCCCTTAACAATTGGCACAGATTGCTGTAGCAAAGGCCATCTCTCCGCAGCGCATGCTCCTTGGGGTGATCATTGGAAGAAAATGCGGCGTGTGGTGGCCTCTGAGCTTTTGTCACCACTACGACACAAGTGTTGCAAGGTAAGCGCATGGAAGAGGCCAACAATCTCCTCCATTACATATGGAGGCAATGCCAGTATTCTACTTCTCCTCCCCTACTCAATACAAGGAATGTTGCAAGACAATACACTGGAAATCTGATGAGGAAACTCATCTTCAACACACGCTACTTTGGAGCCGGTCCTCCTAAGCAGGACGGAGGGCCCGGTCCAGAAGAGGAAGAGTCTATTGAAGCCCTGTTTAGGGTACTAACCGTTGAGTATAACATCTGTATCTCTGATTACTTGCCTTCTCTGAGATGGTTTGACATTGGTGGTGAAGAGAAGGAAATGAAGAAGTGGGTGAATGTTGTGGACAATCATCACACACACACAATTGAAGAGAGATTCAATTTGAAGAGAATATCCCCATCTTCATCTGCACAATCCCCAAAAGATCTACTGGATATTTTAGTTTCTGCCCAGCGTTCAGACGGAACTCCCTTGCTCACTCTAGAAGATGTGAAAGCTCAAGTAGCGGTAATTATAATTTTGATTTTTGTTTCTAGTTTTCAAATATAATTTGGGTGGATGGTTATTTATTTATATATGTATATGCATGGGAAGGTCTTAGGGTTGGAATTCTTAGCTGGTGTCAAAGTTATGAATTAAAATTATGGAAGTAGGAAATAAATTTATTTGAACTTTTCTGCCTTGATGTATATAAAATATTACAAATCATCAGCTTGTTTTATGATTATTCTTTATTTTTGTGTTTTTTATGAAATGATTGAAAGCATAGGTATTGTTTTAAATTGAAAATGCTATTAATATTATTTAAAGAAAGAATATAAAAATATGAGTACAAGATACAAAGATCTTAGAAAAGAAAAAAGGCCAATTAATATTACTTATTATAGGTATTGTTGTTATAGTATTGGATTAATTTTGAACTTAATGCATGTTAGGGTTTGTTTTATGCTGGGGTTGATAATTCATCATATGTTGTAGAATGGCCTTTAGCAGAGATGTTGTTACAACCACATATCATGGATAAAGCTATGAAAGAGATCGATACCGTTGTGGGTAAAAATCGTTTGGTAGAGGAAGTTGATATTATTAAACATAACTATGTTAAAGCATGTGCAAAGGAGGCATTCTGATTATATCCACTTTCTCTCTTCAATCTTCCTCATATATCGATGGAGGACACCATGGTGGTTGGATACCATATTCCTAAAGGAAGTCATGTGTTGATCAGTTGTGTAGAGATGGGGCGAAATCCAAATGTATGGGAGGACCCTTTGAAGTTTTTCCCTGAACGTTTCATGAAAGATGATGGACTTAGCGTTGAGTTTGGTGAACCTCAACTTCGCTTTGTTTCATTCGGTGCTGGAAGGCGGGGTTGTATTGGATCTCTTCTAGGTTCTTCAATGACAATGATGTTGTTGGGTCGTCTCCTCCAAGGATTCAAGTGCTCCTTACCTCCACAAGGCACTGTTCGCCTTGACCTTGATATTGCACTTAACCATCCTCTCCATGCATTGCCATCACCTCGCCTTCCTCACCATCTTTATCCCAAATAATTTACTTCATAGAAAATATTATAATAAGTATACATCAACTATGCTAATTCAACTTATATTTTATCTGCCTTGTATTTTGTTTCGATTTCGGCCATCCTATTTCGCAGTGCTTGCTACTATTGTAAAAATTATCTTATTCAATAAAAAAATGAATAACATGCTATGCCATTGTATTGAATATCCCTCCTTTTTACCACCCTATACTATGTAAATGGTGAAATGGTACTTCTTGAGTTGAATTGAGTATTCAAACCATGTATGTAGATAGTGAAATGGTAGTTCTTTATACTTAAAATGATGTGTTGATTGGAATACCAACATAATTGCTATGAATTTGAATTTGTCTAGCTTCAAGATGTAAATATTAATTGTTGTAATAGTTTCAGTAGGTATAGTCATTAATGTTGGTTTGCTTTTTAATTTATGTTTTTAATGAACTTTCAACATCATTTCAGTCCTTGCCAAGACATGTTATTATAGGTTTCATTTGAATAAATATATTTTTTATCTGGCTAATAAAAACCTTTGATAAGATATATGACTTTTAAAATTCTAAACTTTCATACCCAAAAAATTAAAGAACATTCTTTTACATGTTTTCATAGAATATTATTTTTATATCATTATAATGATTACAATCATTTATTTTAAGTCTTCCAACATTTAATCTGAAAGAAGATTGATTCTTAATTAATAAAAATTTATTCATTTATATCAATATAATAATTTTAAAAATGACATGTGTACTTGTATTGATTAATAAACTTTTCCAAATCAATTTCTAAAAAATACTAATACTGTTAATTAATTCATAATATTTAATAAATTATTTAAAATAATACTTACTATATTTTTAAAAAATTATATTTAAAAAAAAAAAAAAACATCATCTTTCTTTGCACCTTTAGTAATACTTAGTAGTCAAAGGGTCGTTTTTGTGGCCATCTTTATTTTAGAAGTTTATATTTAATTAGCATCTTAGAACCTTCTCCACATCCTTCAACTTTCAATAATATGTAAAATAACTTTCAATTATATTTGTACATATAATTGAAGTATTGTACCCTTAATTTTAAGGTTATATGTCTCTATTAAATATTGTAAGGACGAATCTATGATGTACAATTTAACATATTTAAATCTTTATTTTTATAAACTTGATTTATTTATAAACAATTATCTATAATATAATTTATAATACGACAATATTTATAACATCAATAATAAATTGATTTCTATATTATATTAGAATATTTTTACTATAAAATTAATGTAAAACAAAAATAATTAGTCATAATATATTCTGCACCTTTTTAATTATTTTTTCATGATAAAAAATCAAAATACTTTTAAGTATTTGGGTTGCCCAATAAGTGATCATGTGTTACACATATCCAAAATGTCTACCTGGCCTACAAGCCACCAAAAAGGTTCACATTTTTATTTAATATAAATACAAATATTTGCAACATTTAGTGGTCCCACACAACATGTGTTAATGCAGCAATTGACCAAGGCTAGCAACCATTTACACTAACGGCAAGTAAAACTTGCTTGAGACCTTCATGTGTAGTGACCAAGTGGATTAATGACATGTCACAATCACAATGGCCACATAGTCACAGATTGCACAAAAATTAAAATTATATAAAAAATATGCAGATCACTTTCAATTTTAAAATATATACAGTTATGCCATTGAGGACCATATCTATATATGGTTACACGAAGTGGCCATGTCACATTATACATAATGCATCCACATGGCCACACCCGAAGCTTGTGGACACAATATAACATATAAAGTGGAAGTCATTGCATAATGGATCCAAAGGCTTGAGACGGTTCATTGAATTCCTAAAAGAATATGTCACTCATCATAAAGAAATGTAAGCCACTTTAACTTTAAAACTATATAAAATCATTCTACCAAAATATATATATATATATATATATATATATAAATATAAAATTACAACAATGAGTAGTGTAACTTTAGAATGGAAGTAACAAATAAATAACGGGTGTGACCATGTAAATGAATTATTTATAATATGATGTGACCCATATATATATGGAGTGACCCATATATATATATATATATATATATATATATATATATATATATATATATATATATATATATATGGAGTGGTTACATCATATTATCAATAATTCATTTACATGGCCACACCTGTTATTTATTTGCTACTTTCATTCTAAGGTTACATCACTCATTGTTGTAATTATGAGTCTTTATATGCATATATATCTCAATAAGAAAAGGGATTAGAGTGGATGCAATACAATGCCAAGAATTCACCACTAATAAGTCACAATTAAATATTTTTCTTATTGTAGAATATAATTAATTCATATTTTAATATTGGGCATTATTACTCCTCACCGTTATATCATTGTGATAACATATTTTTTGAAATCAATTTGTTTTATGTGGATTGGTGAATGCATTAGATTATAAAATTTAACCTTAAATTATAGATATTTGTGTTTTAATTTTTACCTACTGTGGAGTGATCACCCAATTATAATTTCCACCTTTAATTATTATTTTCAATTTGAACATACATAAATATATTCAAGTAGTCATAATTAAATGCTTCCCTTGTCACAAAGGTCTTAACCATGTTACGTATTAAATATAACAAAGTGGCCACCTTAAAATTTATAGATCATAGAGTGGCCATCAATTTAAGCCTCATTTGTGTGTGTGTGTGTGTGTGTGTGTGTGTGTGTGTGTGTGTGTGTGTGTGTGTGTGTGTGTGTGTGTGTGTGTGTGTGTGTGTGTGTGTCCCTTAACACATTATATTATTATAGTGTATTTTAACATTCACATGGACATGACATTACAAATGGAGGTGGCATCACATATTATAATAATACATAGGGTGGTCTCTTTATCAATTAAAATACATATATCTATGTAGGTTCATTTAATAATACATCAACATTATCATCTAGGGTGAATTTCAAGATAATGCGATCCTAGAGGATCATTTTAAAAATTAAATACCCAACTATTTGGCCTCTATTATATAAATTTATTCATGTTATATATTAACATAATCACCTTCACTATTATAGTTTTTAACAATATCTATGTGATCAATATGCCTCAAAAGGGGTCACTGTATACACATAATATTTTCAAACTTTAATCCATTACTAACACTTTGTATCTTGCAAGAACCTATCGAGTCTCAATCTCTCTAAGTACATGCCTTAAGGGATGAACTAAGAAATGGGTGGGTAGACCAGTGGTGCTTCATAAGATTATTGTTCATTTTGCCACTTTTCATCTACACTCTTACCTCCTAAAAACCATGAACCCTAAAATTATTCTGCTCTTTCCTATCCATTCTAGTCAGTATCATGCTTCATTCCTTTATTTCTCACCTTGTTACTCTTTTGAACTATTCAGAAAACTAGGTTGACATGGTTGACCTAGTGTGTTTTGGGGAAACTTTAGCTCTTTTAGTTTGTTAGCCTCTCGATCGACCTAACACAAGCTTAGTGAGATATCTTGAAAACATGCTAGGTCAACCTAGTCAACCTAGCATAATGAACATGTCTAAAAGTTTTTAAGTAATATATATATATAAGTTCATTTTGTCATTATTTAGAAGAGAGAGTTGAATTTAAGTTAAGAAGTGCAAATAAACATCTACTTATTAACCATTGTACTTGAGGAATAAAGCTTTAGGGTTCAATACTTTCTTTGGATCTTTGATCTTGTCTTGTGGAGAATTATTTTGGATGTTTAGGTAGTTTGCGTAGCCTAGAGATGAATTATCTTGGTTATCCTTAAAAACCACAATAATCTCTTATGAAGCACCTTGGCCAAGGGAGAGATTGAGGCTCGACAGGTTCATCTTCAAAGGTAAGTATTCCTAACTTTATTTCTTCTTTAAAAAAGTAGATAGATAATGCAGTATGTATTCTTCTCTTCCATGTATTAGTATTCTATATAAATTGATGTGAGTATATGTCTCCTATGAATGTTTAGTTCAGTTGTTGTTTATTTATTTTATTCTAACTCCCATTTTGTGCCACAAGCTTTGGTACACACTAGATTAGTTTACTTCTCTTGTTATTAGAATAGTTTACTCTCTTGTTTGTTATTATAAATGAAATATCAAATCATAGGACTCTTTTAGGGTTGTTGTCTGATTGTGTTAGACTATAGGGTTTGGAACCTTTTCTAGCATGATATGTTGTCACAAGTGATACAAGTGATCCCCTAATTGGGTCTAGTGGATCCCCATATTCGTCATGCTCCTGCTTAACAAGTGTATACCCAATCAAAAGTTTAGGTGTGCTCTATCTTATCCGATCCAAGATTAATTCATGTACATCACACAATTTTGATTGCATACATTCTAATGAACCTGACGTGAAATAAACCCTTACAAGATTTCTTTCACTTTTCTTTCATTCTTTTGATCATATATTTTAATGCTATAAACTTTATCATCTTTTCTCTATCATCACGAATCCAATGCATTTTATGATTTTTAAAATGGATGAGTAGAACTAAAGATATAGGTAAAACAAGGATTTTTTAACTATTTATTGTAATAAGTCAACTTGGTCAACCCAATACATTTTCAACCTCTGACTATTATACTAGGTCAACTTGGTCAACCCTTTATTATCTCCAGACATTTTATATCCTCTATATACTATACTAGGTTAACCTGGTTGACCCAATACTATCTGTAGCCCTTTTATTTTTTTTCCAACCTTTGTTCACTATTCTAAGTCAACCTGGTCAACCCAATATAGTTTTATAGTCCCTATTTCTATGTTATGTTGACCTGGTAGACCCTGTACTATTTTCTATCACTTTTTGTTCTCCTTGTGTGGTTATCTAGTCTTGTTTCATCATGATGACATCTTTGCAGCCTTCCCTTAGTCTAGAACATTACATAATCAAGGATTTGGATAATAATCTCAGTTATTTCATTACCTCTAATGAAACTATCTAATTTCTCCCTTCCCCTTCTCTTAAGCCTAAACCACTCACTAAAAAATGCAATGAAGTTGAGATCCTTCATCATAATCCTCCTCCTAATACCAATGTTGGGAGTCCTTCATCAAATAATACTACTCAAATTGATAATATAGATGGTTCCCAAATATTCAAAAACATTGATGACAATGTTATTTACACTCCTCACAAGAATGGTATCTTGACTAAGCTTTCTTCTTATTCTACCACACTTAAGACAATTAACAACAATGTTAATAATCTTCCTCCTACCAATACTATCAATCCTCTTCCTATCAACACTAATACCCCTCCTATAAGCACCAATCCACCTATTGATACAACTTAACTTCTTTCCCAAGTTATAAAACAATTGAACATCATGCAAACAACCAAAAAATATCAAATGATAACCATGCAACAACACTTATGCAACATGATTAGTCAACCATCTAAAGTCATCATGTCTCAACTAAATCCAATTTTTGTCCCTCCTCCTCTTAGAGATGCCAATGGGAATATCATCCCTCAACCTCTGATGAATAGAAAAATGCTTCAACATCTTCAAAATGAACTTTTAGCTCCATTTATTGCATCCATAGATGTTGGAAACATTTCTCTAACTATCACATATAATGGGACTAAGGACACTACTATCTTTTTAAAGTCTATTGGTAATATCTGTAAGGAATAGGTACAAACTAACACCTTTGCTACCACCAAGATCTTAGACAAAACCTTTGTTAGTGATGCACTTGAATGTTACAACCAAATTCCTAGACATTCCATTTCATAACTAGAGGATTTAGTCAATTCTCTAGTGAAGGAATTCCAACATGATGATCTTCTTAAAAACTACCTTAGTCATTTTATCAATGCCAAGCAACTTCCTAATGAATTTGCTCATACTTTCATCAAGTGATAGAAGTCTCATGCTCATAAATTGGTCCATAACATGAATGATGACACTCTTATAAAACTATTTGCCACTATGCTTAAACCTTCCCTTTAATACAAAGTTTGAATATTTTCACCTAAAACTTTAGAAGAAGCTTTAGAACAAGCAAAAAGATGACTTTCTTATGACTCAATTTGAACCATATCAAACAACTGCTAAAGCACATTTCCAATCTTCTTCTCATACCATTGATTCATCCAAGTCTCCCAAACCTCAAAATGAAACATCCAATTCAACCAATTTTACCCCAACCCACCCTCCTTGAGTCTAGAACAACTTATGATGAAATTTCCACCCTCTAAATCCATGAGCTTTGATCATTTTAAATCTCCTCCCAAATGATACAGTCATGATAAATTTTTTTTAGTGGAGTGCTAATATAGGTCATTATCATGAGTCTTGTCATGATCTTTACCGATTTCTTATTTCTTCTTTATTTGGTCCACATTTAAATCTTGAAACTCTCACAAAAAAATGTTATCAAGACTATCTTCAAGATTCTCACAATCAATATCAAGAACCACAATCACATCGACATCAACTACCTAATGAAAAAACCTCATCTAATAATTATATTCAAACCATAGTTGATCCCTCTTCCTACACCAATAAGGAAAGGATAGATAACACGAACAACTTTAAACATGTTGTGGCATCCATTGAACCTCAACCTCTTAGATCACATGAACCAAAAGATTACATAGTTCAAATGCCTACTCCAACTCATATTAGACATGGACCTTCTTTACCTCTCCATACTTATCTTACACATCATATGTCACATTCAACCTCCTTAAAATCTACCAAACCAACACATTTACCTATCTCTAAATGCACCTATCAACCCAATGCAAATCATTCTAATGGTTCAATATCACCTCACTCCAACTCACATGTTGGGTTATCTTGCGATTCCCACTCTTATTATACAATGCATAATAACAAACAAATCTAGATTAAAAAAACATTTTGAGACTTATAGACTTGTCTTTCATATGCTTATTTTTGATACAAACATTACCATAGATTTTACTTGTTCTTTTTGTCTCGTGTTTCTTTATTTTTTGAATTTTTCTTCTTTTAGTTACACTTTCCTAAGCATCATCATTTTTATTTATGTTCTTTTACCTTTATTATACATCACATTTGGCATTCGATTTCATTTTAGCTCCTTATATATCTCTTTTATTTTTTGTCTTTTTATACTATTCTTTGCCTTATTAGCTTTATGATCATGTTTACCCCTTTCTTTAGCATTTACCACTTGATGTACCATATCCTTATTTTTATTTTGTCATTTCTCTTTGGGAACCCTTGTGGGTTTTTATTTTGTGAGTTACTTCGTAAGACCATAGATAAGACCTAACACCCATCACAAAATTACCATTTTTTACTTATCTTTTCTCATTTTGTTGTTTGTCAAAAATTTTGGGCTCCCCTTTAGTTAAAGGTATGTTTCTTTCAATTTTATCCTTTCATTTATCTTATTTGTTGCTTACTACACTTTACTTAGCATCAATATTATGTGTTATCATGTTCTATCCTGAAGCACCATCCTATTTTTTACTTACGTGACACGTGATGTGCTTCAGCTGGGGCATATGTATACACATAATATTTTCAAACTATTATCGATTACTGACACTATGTATCTTGTAATAACTTATCGAGTCTCAATTTCTCCAAGTGCATGCCTTAAGGGGTGCATCAGGAAAGGGGTGGGTAGACCATTGGTGCTTCATAAGATTTTTGTTCTTTTTTCCACTTTCCATCTACATTCTTGTCTCCTAAAAACCAAGAACCCTAAGCTTATTATTCTCTTTCCTATCCATTCCAATCATTGTCATGATTTATTCCTTCATTTATTGCCTTGTTACCCTTTTGAACTATTCAGCAAATTAGGTTGACCCGGTTGACCTAGTGTGTTTTGGGGATACTTTAACTCTTTTGGTTTGTTAGCCTTTCGACTGACCTAGCATAAACCTAGTGAGTTAGCCCAAAAATGTGCTAGGTCAACTTAGTCAACCTAGCATAGTCGACATGTCTGAAAGTTTTTAGGTAAGATCCGTCTATATATACAAGTTCATTTCAG
>JARHVA010000558.1:30000-195000 GCA_037957365.1 Torreya grandis
TATGTAAAGTTTTACCTCATATATCTCATATCAAAAATAAAGTGGATTATGGGGTGACAATTTATGCATAAATTAGCTAGCCATATGGCTAAATATATAAATATGTCATCTAGACCTAAAAATATTGGTGGAATGTCAAGAAAATATAGGTGCATAATCCTGATGTCTTTGACAAGTGATTATTTAAAATACATCCTTTGGATTAATGCTCCTCTAACCATGCACCTAAATACATAATGGATTTAGATACAGAGAGGGAGAATAGATTATGAGGGGGGAGAAGAGAAGAATTTGGAGGAATCCCTATTTTGGGTGGAAATACTTGGCAAAGGCTTTGTGATTTTAACCTAGTGAATCTCCAAAAGGTAAAAAATCCATACATCCACGTCCATTATAATGACCACTACTCAAACCATAACATCAAGTCTCGCAAAGGCTTTGATCATAGGATGCAAGATACAAGGTCAATTTTTCATTGCTAAAGGGATATAAACTAGGTCATCCTATGGGGACATATTCGACTCAGATCAACTCCATGGAGTGGTAACCACTAATAAATACATCCTATAACCTAAAAAAATTACTTTGACAAGTGTGCTAGGCGTGATTGTCTAGAAGACACATGATAATTGTTTGACAAAATCCCCTAAATAAATACCATTTCATGGGTTATGTTTTCTAATTTTAGATCTATTGAGCATGTAGGAAAACTATTTGATAATATTCCTTATCAAAATTTAGAAATAGAAATAGAATGATAGGAGAGAAATAAATTTTAGTTGTATATATAGGTTGAGCATCAGTTTATGGTATTTTTCACTTAAAATTTTATTAGGAGGATAAATTGGTGACTTTGTGTCAATAATGTGGGAACTGAATCCTTAAGTTAGTTAGAAATGTAGAGACAAAGTCCATATCCTATTAATAGGTGGAGCTACATTTATTAAAATCCAAAAAGATAAAATAGGGAAAGAGATATTCATAACTATTCACAGTAATTGTTTTTCTACAGGGGTTTCATACTTTTAACAAGAAAGTATGAAACTGAGATAGAAAGGAAATTAGGTGAATAAAGTGAATCATAGGAAATATAAAAAGGAAAGGAATAAAAGGAAAACAATATTATTATATCTAGTTAAACACAAACTACAATGATAATCCTAGAAAAAATGAAGGATGAGTGTAGGTGACTAAACACAAAGATTCACTAGAATATCCCAAGAAGGAGAAACATTGTTCTCATGGAAATATATTCTCATTCAATGAGTGGTAAAGACATAATTGCACCATTAAGAGATAAAAAAATACAATAATATGATTATTTAATACTAATAGAAAACCAAAGACAACCATCCCATATTTACCTATAAAAGACAATTAAAATATTGCTTAAACTTCACTAAGATTTCTCATTTACGGAAATTACAGAAATAGATTCAAAAATAAATTCTATTGTGTGACTTCCACATTAAGACTAATTGATAACAATTATGACAAAGTTTTGAAATCAAATATTTGAGTAAAAATGAATCATACATGCAGTCATAATTCGTGAAGAGAATTTGAACACACAATTATTCATTCTCCTTCTTTGTATTGATCTTTGTTGAGTTTTAATACAATATCACCTTTCAAAAATATGTCTCAAAGTTATATTTTTCAAAAAACCCTCATATTTATATTGTGGGAAGGTGGTTACTATGCATAACAACATTTTTTGAATTTTATATGGTGTAGAAGTTATTTTACAAAAAAACACCACTTAAGTGGGGTAAAATGAGTTAGTGTAATTACACCATATGCAAGAGCACAAAAGAGAAATTACACGACATTAAAAGTACAGAGGTGTGATTATACTTTTTGCACTAAGTGCAATTAAGACTCATGACTTACAAATTTAACATAGTGTATTTGCATGAATTACATTTACAAGTTTGCATTTAAAATTTTTTCAACTTAAATTTGTAAAACAAGATTCAAAATTTATATGAAAATTCTAGAAGCCTTTGATGGATTTTATTCGTCTTCACTTTCATTTAGGATGGTTTCAACTTTATTTAACAACTTGCTTTAGTTGCACTTCTGGCATGTTATGATAAACCCAACTATATTCAATTTGGATATTTCCATCTCTACCTTCAAATTTTCATTCTCTATCAATATTGAAAGAGTTACAAATTCTCACATATTCTGTATAATGACTTCTTCAATTCTTTTGTAATATTTTTTAAGTGCCCTCTCAATATTCATCCTAACCACTGTTAAATATATTATCAATTTCAATAAAAATGATAATAAGCATAGCTCTAACATTGCCTTCATTATGACTTGGGAAATGCCACATTTAAAATATCCATGCCCTAATATGGTTTGTCAATCCTAGACTGAATTATTGAACCCAATTTTCCTAGAGAATTGAGAAATCTTTCCATTTGAGAAAAATCAGAGTTACTTGATTTTGACATAAGTTGAAATATTTTGCTCACTTATTTAACAAGAGAATTATTAACTCCACATTATCTTCCTTTATTATCTAGTTAGTTCTATCACAAAATTCAATCAAGTAATACTCTCTTTCATCATTTTAAGTAGGAGAGAAGGAGTTCACATTACAATTCCTAATTGAAAATCTAATATTAGAAGACTAAAAAGGAAATTCATTTCCACCAACCTATTTGTTGTTTTCTTTTATGTTTTATTCTATATTTCTTTCCCATATGACATGGTCCTATGACCTCTCTTGCTGAATGGAAATGAGAAAAAGGAAATTCTAATTTTTTTTTTAAAAAAAAATTATCTGCACTTATCTCCTTGGGTTGTAAAAACTCCTTTTGGCAAGCAGAAACAACATAAATTTGATTAGCTACTTTTTTAATTTTATTTTATTGCACTCCCATCACATTAGGTCGTATGACCTCCTTTTTGCAAGCAAAAACAAAAATATTTTGGACATCTACTTTATTTTTTAATTTTTTACTTCTCCCATTTCTCCTTTGTGTCATACGATCTTCCATCTGGAAGCAAGAATTAATTTAATTTTCTTATCTTTTATTCTTTTTACATCCTTCCACCTATTATATCACCATATGATCTTGTATTGGCAAGGGTAAAATAGAAAAAAAAAATATTATTCTCATTTTTGGTAATTAGCTTGTTCTCCTCGACCATATGGTCATATAACTTTCTCCTTATGAGCAGAAAAGAGAAAATAAATTAAAACCCTTTTTCCCTTTGGCATTTTAAAACTTTTTGTTTCAGGGAAAGACAAATCAATTTTTTTAGTTTGCTTTTTATCTTTAACTGTTTGTTACGTCATTCTACAATTTGCTATTGATAGCCAACACAAATTTAATTTACTTCAATTATTTTTATTTCTAAAATTTTACCCTCTTATAATGGTGGTGTATAGTTTTTATTTGCACAAAATTAATAAAATCATATTTATTGCTTCTCTGCAGGGCTTTAAAAGCTTTGGGGAAAAAGAAGTTTTCTTTTGACATGAATCAGGGAAAAGTTAACGATAATCGCATAGTTTGAAGAGAATAAAAGGTAAATTGAAAATGTTATAAAATCAATTTTGAGTACCCATTAATCCCTTACATCTCTCCATAAATTTTCATATCTTAATTCTTAAGGTAAACCACTTACCTCAACATGCCCTTCACTTAATTAAGCCTCTTTAACCCTCATACAAGCACATAGTCCAAGAATATATACCAAGACATATTGTACCAACTTAAAACTAACATAGTCCTATTTATAATGTCAAATAACATACAATAACAAAATTTTATCAATTTTCAAGGGTGGAAACAAAAGTTATAGCTTTTTCAAATTTCAAAACCCTAGCTAGTTGTTGGTAGGGCAACAAACACTATAAAATGTATAATTTGAGTTTTATGACACTTAAATAAAAATAACAGATATACAATTTATGACCTGACTTATTTAAACTCCTCCATCCATTAATTACATTTTTCCAACCTTCATTTATTCCCAATAATCCAAAACACTAGGTTTTTAGTCTCTTTCTAAAACTGTGAATACAAAATTTATGGTTTTGAGTATTTAAATAAATTTTAAAGTTAATATAAGGAATATTAAGATTATTTAAGCTCTAACCAAGGTTAATTTAACTCCTAAAATTATTTTTTATACATGCACCTTCACAAAACACCTCCAACAAGCAAATCAACGAAGTTTTGTGTTTTCTTTACTACACTGTGTAATAGGAATGTGTGCTAGTTTTGATTGTCTTTTATACCTCTAATGGATTTTTTGTCTAACTAAAAATATGTCCTAATAAATAATACACCCTATATAAATATCATGCATCAAAACAAATCCAATACCCAATAAATAATCATTCAACCTACCTCTTTTTCTTGGTCTTGATGACTGTGTATGGCAAAATTATTGAATGGACTATGTAATAATCAAAAGTAAATTTGATAGGATATTGAGTATTTTAAATAGGATTACTATAATTCCAAATTATTAAAACCAATTTACATTTTCGTCACCTCAACATTCCTCAAAAGAAACACCCTATTATCTTTATACTGGGTTGTGCAAAAAAACCAGAATTGTTCTTAATGGAGTGGTTGTAGATTCTCACCTTGTTAACATAGTTAGGATTATGAAAAATACATATAAACAATAATTTTAAAAAACTTCAATTATATTCATAATTATTTAATAGTGATTTATCAAACAAGACTTTATTCAATTCTCTTAAACATATATACAGTCTTATGTACAACAATATTCATCTTGCAGGTAGAGTTCCTTCACATCATGGTCTTTTCTTGGGATTTTATAAATTTATCATTCATATTATATTAATATTATCCTTATACCACCCAATTAATATTCCATAAAACCTGTATTTTAATTTCTTTTTTATGCCAACATGCACAATTCCTATTTTCTTGCCAACTCCACGTATGGAGGACATTTACAACTTTTTTTAAAAATTGGCATACAATGATTTTTATCATAACATGTACATTTAAATACCTAAAAATACATTCATATAAATTTATAATACTTTACATGATCATTTAATAACCATAACATTCCTCACAAGACTCTTTACACCTCACAAAGACTAGTTTTCAAATTCAAATATTCAAACTTGGAATTTGGAATAAAAATCTAAAAGAACCATAAACTACTATGTATCTAGGGACATGATATATTAATGTATATGGGTTTATGGAGATGAAAATATGTGTCACACATCCCCATTAGTTATTTATATGGGTCCAATATATTAGGATAATGGAGAAACTTGTGGAATTAGTGTATTAGGTAATGGTCGGCCTACATTGGGATTAATAGGTTACCCATCCATTGTTAGTTAGATATATGTATATATATGAGATTATCATTTTAAAGGTATCAAGTAAGCCTTGAGTCATGTATTTTAAGAGGATATTGGAGGTTGTCCCCTCGAAGAGACATTGTGGAGTTATTCCTTCCTAAAAGAGTATTGTATGGTGTTGCCCTACCTTAAGGGTATTCTATTTCTACATATATTTATTATTTATAAATATTGGTCCATAAATATATATTGTGTTGATTTTATCTACATTATATTTTACATTATCTCCAAATATTATAAGTGTGGATCATAACAAGTGGTATCAGAGTTTCGATTTGGGCAATTTGTGTCGAGTGAAACCCTAGTTTTTTGGAATCATTAATATATTTTAATTGGTTGTGAATTTTTACAAAAATTTTTTACTAAATATGAAAAATATTTTAAGGAAGTCATATAAAAAAATTGAGCATTTTTTATCCATTTTGAGGGAGTTATTCATATTTTAGGGTTTGTAATTATTTCATCATATATTCCTAAATATAAGGATTTTTTTTGTTAAAGTTTTACTAATGTTGTATCATAATATGGAAAATATATGGAAAAAATTTCATATTTTTTTGATATTTTTGGGGTGAGTTATTTAAATTTTAGTGTTTTTAATATATTCACTGTATAGACCTAAATTTATGGAATTGTTTTACAAAAGCTTTACTAGAGTTACACTATAATAATACAAATTTACAGTCAAAATTTGGGACTATTTTAATCAATTTTGAATGAGTTATTGACATTTTAAGTTTTCATAAACCCTAGTTTTTTTTGTAGATCATGAATTTGTAAGTATTTTTAGGAGAAGATGATATTGATGCTAGAGAATGGTGGATCATTTTTAAAAAGAATAATTCTCAAACAATTTTTTGGCAAACACAATTGTCTCTTTCTTTGTCTAGATCTACACAACATTGGTTTAATCAGTTGAGCTTCGCATAAAAGTATTTTTCATGGGGAAAAATGGAACATGGCTTCCTATATCAATTGGATATAAAATAAGAAGAGAATTAAGATGTTGAAGAAGAAAAATCAGTGGAAGAAAATAATGATAATGAGGAAGAACATGAAAGTGAAGAAGAAGAAGAAGAAGAATTGGATGATAAGGGTTCAAATAATTTGGCTCTAAAAAAATCCAAGTCAAATTTTCAATTTCATGGATGCATTCAAAATAAGAATGTTGTTGTGTCCATAAACCCTACCAACAAATATAATTTCATCAAAATGAATGTGGCCAAGCATTTACATGTTTAATCAAAGAATATCAAGGAGGTTCAAATAGATGGGAAGAATATTCAAGTGTTTGAATATTTGAAACTTATTATGGAAAAATATGGTTTGCATTCAGATTTTTATGCTTTAGATATGGATGATGTGCATATGGTTCTTAGATATTCATGGTTAGATACTTTGGGAATAATTAATATTGATGTTTAGAAGAAGTTCATGAAGTTTTGTTATAGGAAAAAGAAGGTCACTTTATAGGATATCATAGTGAAAAAGGCACTAATAACAGTCAAGGTAAATCATGAGGATGAGATTGAAATAGGTGATGAAGAGCATGTGAAATATTCATATGAAACATAGATGAAAAAATAATACAATCAAAGCAAAACATTTCATCTACTCAAGAGACAAAGGAACCACCAAAGCAAAAAGTGGAAGAGGTAGAAGAAAATGTTGATAAGGTCAAAGTATTAGAAAAAGTTAGGGTATATAGACACCCACATCATCATGAGAGGAAAAAATCATGGATCCATGTGAGAGAGCATTATAATAACAAGCACTTTAGATATATAAGAAATCAGAGTTCTAATAACTATGGCTATGTATGGAAGCCAAAGAATACATATTATGGTTATGGATGAAATCAGAGTAGTGCAACAAAATATGATACATGGAATCACAAGAAGAATAATTATGCATAGACACCAAGTAGTACAATTATGATAATGAATGGAATTAGAGGATCATAAGGGAATTTGAAAACAATCTTGGAGATTTATCACCTGCTAGGATCACATATGGATGGCTAGACGATCGAGATTGGAGATAAGTGTGAAATGATTTGAAGAAAACTAATTATTTGGTTTATTATTATGTTTTAGGGATGAAACATGTCAGGGAGAGAAGTAATGCTATGTATCTAGGGACATGATATATTAATGTATATGGGTTGATGGAGATGTTGACATGTGGCACACATCCCACTTAGTTATATGGGTTGAATATATTAGGTGTTAGTATAAAGACACTAAATTAAGACTTATAATGATTTCAAGACATCCTCGCATACCTAACAAGACCCATCATAGTGATCGAAGAACAAAAATGATAAAAAAATGAATCATTAAATACAATTACATTATTTTCACCTTATGATGTTATGCATCAAATACACATCCTCATATGAACTTGGAAACATCTACTTACATATTAGGCTAATAAACATACCTATACAAATTTTAAATACTCTTTATAACACCAAAATGTCACGTGCTTCACTCATTATCTAAACACATTCCTCTTTGGGCACACAAATCATACCCAACTTGTAGATAAATCCATCTTGAATGTAATAATCCTCCTTAAGCTCAACCTAAACTTGAGGAACTCTCTTCTTGAAGGAAAATCTACCTAAAATATGCACCATGCTCATAGTATTTTACATAAAACTCATGCATAAAAATATCATGAATATCTATTTTTCCCACGGTTGAAAGAAAAGGAGGTCTAGATAATATATCAAGTAATTTTCTAGTCACATCTTTCTTATACTTGATAACCAAATGAAATTGTTGCAAAAACCCCATTCATTTATAATGTCTAGTTTGTTGAAGTTTAGTTTGATCTTTAAAATATTGGAGAGGTTGGTAATATATATGGATAATAGTTTCCCTACCCATGAAATAGGGATTTCATTTCTTGACCCATTGAATAAGAGTTTACAAGTTTTTGTTGTATGTTCAATAATTCAAAATTACTCCATGAAAAAACTCCTAATGGAAGCATTAGCAAAAAGCAACTCAATTAAATCACTACCTTTCAGATTCTTCTTACAATTAATAATAATGGACATCTCACTAAATTTATCTATATCCACAAAGAGATATTTATGCATGTTCTTTGGAATAGGCAACCCACCTATAAAATCCAAGTAAATGATTTCTTGTGGCCTAGAAGAGACCGATAATAGCACTTACAAACCTAACTTCTTATTACTAGGCTTGCTTACACTACATAATACATATCCTCTTATGAACTTGGAAACATCTACTTGCATATTAGGCCAATAAACATACCTCTACAAATATGTAATAGTATTTGTTACACCAAAATGTCATGTAAATTTTGAAGTATATGATTCCCTCATTATTTGAACTCTTTCTTCATTGGGCACACAAATATTACCCAAATTGTAGATAAATCCATCTTAAAGATAGTAATCTTCCTTGGGATCATAACCTACACTTGGGGACCTCTCTACTTGAAGTAAAAGCTCCATAGAATATACACCATGCTCATATCCTTCTATACAATCTACTCATGCATACAAATATCAAGACGAGTTATGGTGCCCATGGCTAATAGAAAATGAGGTGTGAATAACATAACAACTAGTTTTTTAGTCACACCTTTCTTATACTTGATAATTAAATTAAATTATTGAAAAACTCCCATCCACTTATAATGTCTAGTTTGTTTAAATTTAGTTTGAGATTGACAATATTAGAGACGTTGATAATCTATATGGACAATAGTTTCCTTACCCATGAGACATGGATTCTATTTCTTGACCCATTGAATATAAGTATATAATTATTTATCATATATTCAATAATTCAAAATTGCACCATGAAAAAACTCTTAATTG
Organism: Torreya grandis; assembly: GCA_037957365.1. NCBI lineage: Eukaryota > Viridiplantae > Streptophyta > Pinopsida > Cupressales > Taxaceae > Torreya > Torreya grandis. The sequence goes on from JARHVA010000558.1 coordinate 39,249, forward strand.
AATCATTAGAAAAAAAACTCAATTACATCACTATCTTTTAGAGTCTTATTATAAGTAATAAGAATTTATATCTCACTAAATCGATCTATAATCACTAAAATATATTTATGCATGTTTCTTAGCATAGGAAACCCGCCTACAAAATCCATGTAAATTCTTTCCCATGGCCTAGAAGAGACTAGTAATGGCATATACAAATCTAACTTCCTCTTACTAAGATTGCTTATATTATATAATACACATCTTATGAAATTTGCAACATCTACTTGCATATTAGGCTAATAAACATAACTTTTCAATTGTGAAATAGTATTTATAACACAAAAAGTCCTGTAACTTTTGAAGTATGTGCTTCCCTCATTAGTTTAAATATTTCCTCCTTGGGCACACAAGCCTACTCAACTTGTAGCTAAATACATCTTGAAGATGAGAATCCTCCTTGGGATCATAACCTAGACCTAGGTACCTCTCTACTTGAAATAAAATCTCTCTAAAATATACATCATGCTCATATCCTTCTACATAAGACTCATGCATAAAAGGATGAATAATAATTATAGTGCCCATGGATAAAATAAAAGAAGGTCTAGATAACATATCTTCTGAGTCACACATTTCTTATACTTGATAGCCAAATTAAGTTTTTGAAAAAATCACATCCACTTATAGTGTTTTTTTGTTGATGTTTAGTTTGAGCTTGAAAATATTGGAGAGGTTAATGATCTATATGGACAATATTTCCCTTAACCATGAGATAGTGCTTTGATATCTTGATCGATTGAACATGAACATATAATTATTTGTTTTAAGTATAATAATTCAACATTGCACCATGAAATGACTCTAAATGAAATCATACCTAATTACCTCCTTGAATTATGAAAATCCCCATAACATAGTCACGAGCATCAATTTCCACTGCAACATATAGTTGTGAGTTAGGTAAAGCTAAAACTGGAGCATGGATAATCTTATGTTTGAAAAACTCAAATACATTTTGTTGCTTCTTTCCCTAAGAAAAAGTCTTACCACCTATTGTAATGGTGTGAAAGGGTACAAATATGGAAGATAAGTTATTGATGAACATCTTCAAGTAAGCTAAAAATAGAGCATGGATAATCTTATGTTTGAATAACTCAAATACACTTTGTTGTGTCTTTCCCAAAGAAAAAGTCTTACCACCTATTGCAATGGTGTGCAATGGTACAGATATAAAAGATAAGTTCTTGATGAAGTTCTTATGTCAATCACATTGGAAAGCCTTGGCCAATTCATGATGACCTCTGACTTATTTTTATCAATTATCAGTTCCCATCTCTAACCACATGCCCCTAGAAGATGAATAGTTGTTGTGCAAACTAATATTTCTTTTCATTAAACATTAACTTTTCCTCCTTTAAAAATTGTAATTTATCTTGTTTAATACTATAAACATGCTCATTAAAATTTCTATTAAATACTAGAATATCATTCAAATATATAGTGACAAAGGAATCAATAAATGGCCTCATTACCTCATTCATCAACTGCATGAAGATAACCAATGCATTCCATAACCCACAAGGTAGAACCAACCATGCACAAAACCCATGCCTTGTTTTGAATGATGTTTTCCAAACATCATATTCCTTAATCTATATTTGGTGATACTTAGATTTTAAAACAAGCTCAGTAAAATACTTGGCATGCTAAAGTTGATTAACATGATCATCAATATATGGAGAGTACCTATTTTTAATGGTTATATTATTAATTTATCTATAATTAGCACACATTTTTCATGCATCATATTTATTAGGTACTAAAATAATAGGAGAACCATAAGGAGAAGTATTAGGATGGATTACACCATGTTTAATCAATGACTATAATTTGTTTTACATCATTGGCATCTATTAAGACTAACTATATAACCTGCAATTTGGAAGCAAACTCTCAGATAGAAAATTAATTTTTTTCTTAAATTACCTAGCCAATGGTAACCTCATAGACTAATGAAAAATATCCTTGAACTATTTTACCAAATCTCCCATACACTTCTTCTCTTTGTTAGTAAACATGCTATAAAAAGTCTTATGTGGGTCCACTTTTGTATCTTCAATATCTCTTAAAATAAGTAAAGCAAACTTCCCACTATTATTAATAAGCTTATTATCTTTAGAGGCACTTTTCAAAGGCATTTTAAAATCACCTTTGTAGGCTGAAATGATATAGATTTACCATCCTTCACCAAACAATATTGATTGGCTCTCCTCATTAAGATTGCATCCTAAATATACAAGTAAAGGCTACCAAACACTACACACACATCACGAGACACAAAATCCATTGTAACTTTATCAATGAATTATGTATTAATATCAAACTTAAATTTGCATTTCTTGGTCACTTTGATGTCTACACATTTATTCATTCAACCTAAATAATATGGACTTGGATGATTATAAGTCTCAAACCCCAATTTGTTTACCAATTTTTTGTTTATCATATTATCTTATGAAAAAATATCAAATAGAACATCCACTTTTTTTTTTAATTTTAAATTTAACATGGAAAAGCTTCGAAAGTTCACTCTATTGAACACTACTATTACTACCCAAATATACCTCTCTATTGATATATGTACAACCCAGAATATCATACACCTCAAAGTTGTAACCAATATTATCACCTTGAGAGATGGCATAACATTTTTCTTCTTATTATTCTTGAATGAATGCAATTCTGGATGAATCTTCTAACATTTATCCTTAAAATGACCATCATTATCAAGTTTCCCAAACTATCTTTTAGAATTATTTTAAAAAAATTGGAAGTAGCATTATGCTTACCTTATCTATTATAGGGAAAATTTTAGAGGCTATTTATAGCCAAAAGGCTATAAGTAGGTTTTTCTATTTTAAAAATAGATAATTTTGTGAAAATATGCATAAGTCAAATAACCTCAATTTTATACAATTTCATAGTTTAGAATATAGATTTGCCTTACAGATTACACTCAATCCTATTTCTGAACATAGATTTGTCAGATTTACTATACATGTATGGGTCTAATTCACTAAGACATTATACAAGACATATATAGGTTAGTTTGGAATTGTCAGGTATGTATGTAATAAAGACCACTAGGACACTATAAACTTAAAGTAATAATTATATTTTACTATGAAAATGTTTTGAATATTCTTTGGCACCACATGATCTTCCTTCTATAAGGTTTTTAATAAATTAAAAACTTAATAATAAATAATTTTCAAACCTACTTTTTATTTTATTTCTAACATTGAATGTGGTGTAGGTGGAATTATAGCTACAAGGATCAAGGTTTTGTCCCATTTTTAGTGAATTGGCACCGGCATATTGAGGGTGCCCAAGGAAAAATTTAATGTTGGTGCAACATGACACATGCATAAATAATATAAATTGCTCAAATATACATGTGACAATTCCTCTATTTTTCTTATCATTTATACAAGTTATTAGCAAAAACAAAGCTCTGGTAGTTGGAAGCGAAGCTATGGTAGTCATAATTGAATCTATGGTAGTTGGAAGATTGGGATAAGAGGTTGGAAATGAAGGCACAAATAATTTTTAAACTTGTTTCCTTGTGATTGAAAGGTATGAACTTGTGTTTTTTTATTTTTAAAGATTGAGATCAGTTATTTGCATGCACAATGTTTTGTCTTGAAATGAATAAATATAATAATAGGTTCCCTAAAAAATATTTTTAAAATATATTTTCTCAAAACAATGTGCATGTTAGTTTTCTTAGATATTTCATGTTTCTTAGATATTTCATGTAGATCTGAAAATAATTTTTTTAAACTCAAAAATTTTGAAATAAGTATTTTCAACTTAGTCAAAAATATGGTTGAAATGATCATGAAGCTCTGTTGTGTTTATTCATTTTATTTAAAAGAAGTACCTTTCATGCCATTTTTTATAGTAAATGAGTTTCTTGTTTGTTTAAAAGAAGTATGTGGTCAAGACCAACCACATAATATAATTTATTTTTTCTTTTGTACGTTGTTTAAATGAAGTATCTTGCATGCCATTATTTCTCAAAAAAAAAAAAAAAAAAACTTGTTTATTTAAAATAGGTATGTGGTAAAGACCAACCAAATAATATAATTCATTTTTTTTCTTTGTACATTATTTAAAATAAATATCTTGCATGCCATTATTTCTCAAAGAAAATTAATTTATTATTTGTTTAGGGTTTAATATCGTAAAACTAAATAATAATCAAATAATATATTAAACTGAGTAAAAAATTGTGATAAAAAATTAAGGTATATAGTATTAATAATAAACTGACTATAGTGCCATAGGGCAAGACAACTATGAAAAATAAGGATGACATAACTATACATATATAATTATTATCTTAAGTTATTGTGTCCTAAGTGATGTACATGTACATACATACATACATACATACATACATACATATATATAGAACATTAGGGTTTTGAAAATTGAGAACTCTTTTTGAATATAATGCAAAGTATATAAATGATCAATTTTGACATAGTGGTTTGTATTATTTAAAGATTTTGCTGAAAATTTTGAGGAACTTTTGTTCAAAATGAGTATTTGTATATTTGGCATGGTCAAAATTTGAAATATTGGTTTCTGATTATTAAAGATACAGTTTATATATATATATATATATATATATATATATATATATATATATATATATATATATATATATATATATATATATATATATATATATATGAAATTCAAAGGGCTAGAAATTTGTATGGATTTGAGTTTCATGTATTTGACTATGGCATATTTACCATTTTTTTGAAAGTGGCATGAGGACTGTGAAATAAAAAATAGGGAAAGATATCAACCTTGATCCCCGTAGCTTTAATTTCACCTACACTGCATTCAAAACCAAAAATAAAATAAATATTAAGTTTGCAAAGTATTTATTATTCAATTTTTTAGTTATTAAATTCATAGTAGGTTTTAAATTAAGTTTTTTTATAGAAGGAAGAGGCTTGAAAATATTTTCATAGTTTTAAAATTATAAAATATATAATAAGGTTTGACAAAATGTTTGAAGTGTGAGTTGTGGTCTGTACTCAATTTATACTAAGTACAACACATGATCTTATCATATGTACTGCATAAAAAGTGTCTTGGAACCTCATGATCATATTGTATTTTATTTTTAAATATTTAAGGTAATAATTGTATTATAATTAGCATGGTTTGTTAATTGAAATAACAAAGTATTTGAAAGGCCAATATGGATGTGGTTAAGACATTTTAGAAAACTTTATAATATATTTTATAATTATAAAACTATGAAAATGTTTTGAATATTCTTTGGCATAGTCGGTTTATTATATATACTCTTTGACAACTATGAAAAGTGAAGATGATATAACTAAAAAATATTCAAAACATTTTCAAAGTTTTAAAATTACAAACCATATAATAAGTTCTGCCAAAATGTCTTAACCACATCTATATTGGCCTTTCACATATTTTTAAATTTTAATTTCAAAACTCTAAATCAATATATAATTATTACATTAAGCTAATTGTGTTCTAAGTGATTCTTATCACACATACACACACACACACACACACCCAAACAAACACACACACACACACACACACACACACACACACACACACACACACACACACACACATGAAAATTAAACATCAGGGGTTTCATGTATTTTATTATGTCTTATTTATCATTTTTTTGAAAGTGGCATGAGAATTGTGAAAGAATAATGCATAGTTTTCTTAGGTTGGTAGTTGTTATTTCAGTATGATTGTAAAGAGATGTAATGATTAATTTTTATGCATAATGACGGTTATATAAGTAATATTTATATTTTATTTCAAACTAAATAATTTGTTGCATTATATTTTTAAGATCATCAAAATTAGGAAGTATTTGAGCTTAGTTATATAAAATGTTTATTTTAGTATACTTTATTCAATGTCAGGCTAGAATCTAGATTCAAATGATTTAGGTAGAGATGTTTGGATTCATGATGATGATAAATGTAGTAAGGCTCTCCTTCATGGGGTAGCTCTTGATGTGGTTTATTATTTCATGGTCACAAGGCTGCTAACACATTTGTTAGGACATTTAATTAGGGAACCCTTGTTTTCTTACATTTTGATGCCAATGACCCTGCCTTTTGGAATGTTCTCAACTCTTTACCTATTAAATCCTTAAATTTACATGGAAATAGAGGATGTATGGGATCATATTAGAGGAATAATCTTCACAAATGAGGTATTTTAAATTAGCTCCCCTTAACACATGCATGTTGCCATTCAACCTAATGAGCATAATGTCCCATTTCTCAAGCCACATCAACATTAAAAAATATTGAATTAATTACAAAATTACATCCCAATTAAATTGTTCTAATTAACACTAATATTGTACTGATTGACCATTAAAACCCTACTTCTTCTAGCAGGAAACATGCTAACAACCCTACAACACAACCTATGGATGTCAAAATGTTAAAAAAGGTTTAGTTGGAGGTAGATAATTTTGAAGGGTCATCAACCTGCTTGATATAAATTTTAGTTTATTTTATGAAGTATATTTAGTATTGGACTGATGAAGATGCCCCTTTGATAGAGTTGGTTTATTAGATAGACTCTGATTAAAACTTTGATTCTTGTGTTGAAATTTCTATTGATACTTGGTACTTATGAAATATTGTGTTATATTTTAAAGTAAGTTAATATTATTTATGGCAATTTTGATATATACATGGTAGTATCTTATTTTGTATAGAATAGTATGTTTGAATGGTTTCTCTATAATAAAGAATTATTGAAACACACATAAATTTTAATATTTTATAATAAAATTTTAAAATTGTTTCTACATATTGATCATGTTTTAGCCTTTCTCAAATCAATAAATAAATGTATTTAACATGATCAAGATTCAAGATGAGCTTAAGGGAGAGGTTGAAATCATTTTTTTTGTTATCCTTCATATTCCAAAATTATGATTCTCCAGGTCTCTTTTTGTGTTGTACATATGGTAAGATCATGTGCAATACTTAGTATACATTGAGTACAGACCTCTATAAGTATTTCAAAAGACTAATTTTAGATATAAAAGGAATATCAATAGATTGATATATAATAGACTAATATATAAGTATACAATGAGTATATTCAGTCTTTTTCTCTCTTGGTTGCTTTCATTTCATTTATTCTTCTCTTTTTTTAGTTTTATAGATATAAAAAGGATATCAAGAGATTGATAAAACGCTTTGATAGAACCAGAAATCTATCCTTCAAGATATTGTCTCATCTATAAAATTTACTCTATTAGATAGGTTAGATTATATCATTTAAAATTTGATCACGTATACATATATTTGATAATTGAGATATAAACTATAAAATAATTTTTGTCAAAATGTCTTAACCATATCCATAATCAATAATGGATTTTTAAATATTTTATATTTTAATTAATAAACCATGCCAACCAAATTATTATCATTACTTTAAACTGGCTATGGGGCCATAGGCAAGACAACTATAAAAAGCAAGGATGAAAATCCAATATATTTAAAAATATATTTTTTTATGAAATTTATCATTATATTTATTCATTTCAAGATAGATAATTGTGCATGCAAACAATTGCTCTCAATCTTCTGTTTGATTAAGGAAACATGTCTATAAAAGTTGTAAACTCTATCATAGAGATGCATAGAAATTCAAGATAAATAAGTTGATCGAATATATATGTGATAGTTTCTTAATTTGTCTAGTCATTGACACAAGTTACTAGCATAAACAAAGTTCAGGTATTTAAAACATTGGGACAAGAGGTTGGAAATAAAGGTACAAACAATTTTTAAGTTGTTTTCCTTTTGATTATATGATATGGATTTGTATTTCTTTTATTCTAAAGACTGAGAATAATTATTTTCATGCAAAGTTGTCATTTTAAAATGAATAAATATAATGATAATGTCTTAACCATATCCATAATCAATAATGATAAGGTCTGCCAAAATATCTTAACCATATCCATAATTAGTAATGACCTTTCAAATATTTTTTTATTTCAATTAACACACCATGACAACCAAAATATAATTATTACTTTAAGATTATTGTCATAAGTCATAAGTGGTCCTTAACATATTTATTAAACTAAGTAAAACAAACATGCTCTTCCTTCTATATAGTTTTAATGACTAAAAAATTTAATAATAAATAATTTTCAAATCTAATGTTTATTTTATTTTTAGCATTGAATGTGGTGAAGGTAGAATTAAAGTTATGGGGATTGAGGTCTAGATTTTATCCCATTATTTAGTGAATTGACGTTGGCATATTGAGGGGCCTCAAGGCAAAATTTAATGTTGGTCCAACATGTCACTCGTGGGATGAATTGAAGTTGTTAGAATATATATGTGATTATTTTCTTGATTTTTCTAATCATTTATGCAAGCTATTGACAAAAGTGAAGTTGTGGTCTAATATAGATTCTTATAATTTATTACACTATATATACCTTAAATAAGTTTGGTATAAAATAACATGAGAACACCATAATATACGTATGCATATCTATAATAGAGTTTGTAACTCTTATAGACATGTTCTTTTAATAAAATATAACACAAAAATACACCTATTTGGTATAAAATAATAAGGGATCACCATAATATACTTATGTGTCTCTATAATAGAGTTTACAGTTGTTATAGACATGTTCTCTTAATCAAATAGAAATAAAAATAAAAAAAATATCTCTTAATCTTTTATATGCTTTGCATTATCTTCAACAAGATTTCTCAAAACCCTAATAAAATAAATCTTAAAATCGATCACAAAATTTATTGTCCTTCCTCAATCAACCTCAGATTTTAGATGTTTAAATTTTAAATTTCAACATGTCAATTTTCTTCATTTTTTTCTTGATAATTATTATTTGCATGCTCTTCAAAAAAATTTGGACTCAGATCTAGTATTTTCATAATTGTAGTGTGTTTAAATAATTATTAGTCAATCTTCTTCTTTTAGATGTTGACTACCAAATTGTTAGACATCTATCAAATAGAAAATCGAGGACATTTTATATAGTCATATAGAGCCTCAAGCAACTCTCTAATTTTTTTCAAGCTTGTTTCTTAACTTTGAATATAAAAATAAAAATACACTAAAAATTCTCTGATCTGCTACTAAACCTAAAATCATTGTGTGGGATAGATTAGTAAGATTAAAATATTCTGAGATACCATCACATAGTATTTCACTCAAATTTAAAGTAGTCCGTAGTCTAGTGATCAATCCATCTTTGAAAGCATGGTCCAAAATTTGTTGTGGTAAATTGAATAGACCATTCCCTTAGCTTTATCAAATTTAAAATGCTTTTAGTTTGTTCACCATTCAATTCTACACTCTTGCAGAAGTGTTGGGTCAAGGTTTTGATTTTATTCTAAAAATTTAATGAGCTAACATTTTTTTAATATTGATGGTACATCACAATGATGGATTCTAGTAGTTCATCCTCAGGAAAATGATATCCAATCTCTGAAGAGAAATATTTTGCAATTTCCTTCAAGGTGTAACTTAAAAAGTATACAAGCTCAAGGAATCGATCTTTTATAACAAAAACTTTTTTGAGTCTATTAGATTGACCAACTATGTCAAAAGTGTGAGTTGTAGTTTGTACTCAATTTATACTAAGTAATGTACATTATCTTTCCATATGTACTTCACAAAAAGAGTCTTGGAGCCTCATGATCACATCATATTTTTTTTTAAATGTATAAGGTAATAATTATATTTTGGTTGACATGGTTTATTAATTAATATTAAATAATATTTGAAAGACAAATATGGATTTGGTTGATATTTTGGTAGACCTTATTGTATGGTTTATAATTTTAAAACTATGAAAATATTTTGAATATTTTTTTCAGTTATGTCATCCTTGTTTTTCAAAGTTGTCTTTCCCTATGACCCTATAGTTGGTTTATACTCTATACCATGATTTTTTGTTACTATTTTCTATACTCAATTTATTATATATCTAGTTGGTCTTTACTACATACTTATTTTAAATAGACAAGAAATTAATTTCCTCTAAGAAATAATGACATGCATGATACTTGTTTTAAATAATGCCAAAAAAATAATGAATAAATGTAACATAGCTCATGATCATATTGTATTTTGTTTTTGAATATTTAAGGTAATAATTATATTTTGATTATCATGGTTTTTTAATTGAAATAAAAAAAATACTCAAAAGACCATTATTGATTATGGATATAGTTAAGACATTTTGACAGACCTTATCATTACTAACTATGGATATGATTAAGACATTTGAAAGACAATGTTTGGAGCAAGTATCTTTAAAGAAATGCTTTTTAGGGAACTTACCATTATATTTATTCATTATATTTTTGATAAACTTAGTTTATTATATTATCCAATTGGTCTTTACCACATCCTTACTTTAAACAAACAAGAAATTGATTTTTTCTAAGAAATAATGACATGCAATATATTTATTTTAAACAATGCACAAAAACCAAACTAAATAAACACAATAGATCCTTATGATCATATTGTATTTTTTAAAAATATTTAAGGTAATAAGTATATTGTGATTAGCCGGGTTTGTTAATTAAAATAAAAAAATGTTTGAAATGATAGTATGTATGTGGTTAAGACATTTTGGCAGACCTTATTATATAGTTTATAATTTTAAAACTATGAAAATGTTTTGAATATTTTTTTCAGAACTATGTCATCCTTTTTTTTCATCGTTGTCTTTCCATATGGCCCCATAGTTGTTTTATACTCTATACTCTAATTTTTTTCACAATTTTCACTATACTTAGTTTATTATAATATCTAGTTGGTCTTTTAAGAAACATAAAGAGGTTTGTACTCAGTTTATACTTAGTCATATGGTCATCAAATTTAGCACTTACAAAAGACAAATTTAATCTTTGAAAATAATTCCAAATTTAATCATTAAATAGAATGAACCATAAAGTAGATATTGACTTTAGACTTCTCATCTTCTAACCTCTTTCTCTATTGGTTTTTTAATTAGCATAAATTACCTACTATAAAATAAATCTACGTATGTGTTTCAAATTGATTCAAACCTTAGAATCATGAAACTTTAAAACCTAAATTCATATAACTTTATTTTTATTAAATTTTTATTCCTTTATGGTCATGGGAATTACAAAGTAAGTAAAAATTACAAGAGGAGGCTAAGGAGGAGTCTAATCAACCAATAATGAAGTACACTTCAAGTAAGAAATACAAGACCTACATGTCATGGGAATTGTGAAGTGAGTGATAATTAAAACAGGAGGCCAAGGAGGAGTTTAAGCATCCAACAATGAAGTACAATCTATGTAAATAATATAATCTCTACATGTCATGGGAATTGTGAAGTGAGCAATAATTGTAAGATGAGGTCAAGGAGCAGTCTAAGAAATCAACAATGAAGTATAATCTAAGTCAGAAATATAATTTGTACATATTTATAAATGTTTTCACACTTTTTATGAATTTTGCCTATTTTTTAATGGATTTGAACTATTGGTATGTTAGTTTTTTCATTAGATCTTTGCTCGTAGTGTGAAAACCATTTTTTACCTTATATCAAAACACTTAATATTAGACACAATTTGGTTATCAACAAGATTGTTTATTTATTAATGAGATCAATAATATCTTTACATTTGTTTGGGATTGTTTACTTAGTAATAGGATCAATAAAACCTCAAAAAACTTGTGAATGTGTGTTTGGGCATTGATGTGGCAATGACTTTTTCTATATTGTACACACTGGCTTAGTGGATGGATATGTAGTAATTCTTATTCATGCTATCTCTAATGTATTCCTTGCTTAAATTTATTCATTAAAGCAAGTGTTTGAAAAAGTTGGAATACCCCCAATTTCATATGGCAAATCAAAAAATCCATTTTGAAAAACTTAGGGTATCCATTGATCATAATCATTATTCCACCTCAAGCATATTTTCCATGTGAATGTGTTTGGATAAAGGGGTTTAACTTGGATTTATTGTCATTATTTATTGAATTGAATATGACACTTGATTCACCATCTATTTATAAGTTTTTTTAAAAAACTAATAGAAACCATCAGTAAATTTATGTTAGCATGGAAATTTTGCCAAAGATTCAGCAAAATAAATTATACCTAAGTTCTAGGATTTTTTAGGATTTTATAGTAAACTTTTAGGGGTCCCTTCTTAAATTTATCCATGTTCCTTTACCTTCACCCTTTTACTTGGATTTGCCTTTTTTCTTGGAATTATTTTGAGAGGAAGATAGAGCCTTCTTCTTGTCCATATCCAAGTAGTGAGTTTGAGAACAAGCCTCATCTACATTCATAGACTTGGACAAGAGGACTAGTCTCTTCAAATACATATGGAGTCCACCCACATAATTCATCAAGATGTCACAATCTGTTATAACTTTGTTCATTTGGATAGCCTTCTTATGGAACTCACTTTTGTACTCCTGTACACCTTAGATTGGATTTTACCTAAGATATTGCCAATGCGGGACCTCTCTTTCTCATAACAAATGGTATAGATTTTCTTCTTGATTATCATTTTAGAATCATTTCACTTAGTAATAAGAGGAAGCTTCTTAACAACTAAAAATGAGCATAACTCTCAAACCAAGTTAAATCATGATTGATTAACTTTAACCTTGCAAAATAAATCTATTGACTTTCATTAATTCGATGCAAACTAAAATATACCTCAAGTTGAGCTAGTAAATAATCTAGCCTCTCCACATCCGAATCCCCATCATACAACTAAATTTATATCTTTGACTCAACCTTGAATAAGGGTGTAACTTAGTTGGTATGGGATTATTCTTCCTTCTTCTCATGTGTTTCAAGAGTGTCTTCCTTATTTGATCTTAGTGATTTCATGGAAACACTAAGATTCCCCATGATAATCCCCATTATGGACTCCAAATGATTAAGATTTCTCATAGAAAGATAAATGCAAGCTACTCCTCCTTCAAGCTTATGGAATCACTCTTCTATTGTGTGGGCATCTTCTTCATCAGCATGGACCATAATTTTGATCCCTTATTTCCACTTCTTTGTGGAAATATTTGCATCAAAGGGAACAAGGATACCTTTACCACTAACACTACTTGATCTAGTGATCAGTATAAACTTGTAATTTAGTCATGAACACATCAAATCATACAAATGACTACTATCAAACCAAATATGATACTAGTTTAATCTTTAAACTAGGTTGATATTCCACTCTAAGTTTCACCAATACATATCCTCTAATATTAGCTTAAACTATGTTTAGAAGATAGTTATTCTAGACCATTAAAAAAGTTAAACCAGAGATGCATAGTGTTTTAAATTAAATGTAGAGCCTATTACATATGAACATAAAACATAAAAATATTAAAAAATTACACAAGATACAAGATTTATCCTAGAGAAACCTAATGTGGGAAAAATTATAGTGGGTGAGGTAATTGTACTCCTCTTACACTATGTAAAGTAATAAATGTACAAGGTACTACCAAGGATGGCATTCAATGATAGACTTATCTCTATCACTCTATCCAAAACATATACACAATGATGCTTTGCAAATATCAAACACTTCTTCTTGTCTAACACAACTGAACTAACCATCTATAGCTAGGAAAAAATGAGGCAACAAAAACAAAGACTCAAAATTTAAACTTGAAATGTGAATCCAAATTCAAGACTTATCCCTACATTTTATGATGATCTCTACCTTTCCAAGACCTATATTTATGCTCTTACAACCTTAAGGTCTATCGAGAAGCTTAAATGAATAACCATTGAGAAGAATAAATGTTTGTAACCATTAAAATTTGATTATTTTTTAAAGTGATGAAACCTTAGGTGTTTTTATACTATTAGTTATAAAATTTGTGGGGAATTTATGCAATTGGCAAACACATAATGATAGCTATGCAACTTCCACCTTGAAAATAGCAACAATTCTATTATGGAAGAAAACTCCCTTTATTTGAAGAGCTAAAACTTATTGAATCATTGTCATGAAGATTTATATATCACCCCCATATATACCACTATATCATATCTAATATGATGTTTTGAATAATAAACATCTTATAATCATGAATTACATGTAATTGGACATAGTGAAAACATCAAGTACACATGACTAGTACATTAGGATCCAAATTTGGATCATTCCAATATTGAATCAAACTAATGTCAAACTTCATATTAATGATTAGAACCACTTAAATCTTTTTAGAGATAAATAAAAAAATCTTCAGATCAAATAACCACCAAATTAAACAAGCACCAAATTTAACTAGCGCCAAATCTCATATGTGTCAAATGCAAATAATGCTATAGACTTGACACTAGCATTTTTTTTTTTTTCACATTCATGAGAAATTATAATTGGTATAATTAATGAATGATTTTATGATTATTTTTACAAACCAAAAGTATTCCCTATCATGACCTAAATTAATTTAAAGAGAATTAAAATGATTTCATATCACAAATTTGTTCAAATATGACTCTAGCCCACAAATACCAATTCTTGAATTTTTATTGATGTATAAATTTTAATCATGGATTTCCATAAAAGTGAAACCCTAAATAGTTTTGTCAAGCCTTTTCCATTTGATGATAGATTCATCATCCCCATCCTAAAATTTATCAATTGTCTTTATCCTTAATTTACCTACAATTGCCTATTCACAGAGTAATTGGTGGTGTTATCCTAGAGTTTAAAAATAAGGGATGATATTTTTTGAAGGGATAATAAAACTAAAGTTATTTTTAGTGAAATGTATGTAAGATAAGTACACATTTTACTAATAATTTATCAAGTTATTGAAGAATGGCATGAAGCTAAGGCCCACGGATTTAGGCAAGCAATGATTATGCTAAGCCACGAGCAAGAGTTTGATAGAGGATAAGCACATGGTCATATAGGTCAAGGATGAGGTGGGGGTCATGATTTTGGTACTTGATGTGGTGCATAAATCATTATCATTAGTAGTGTCTTATGTGTTCTAATTTTACTAATTGTGGAGAAGATCACAAAATATAAGAGTGTGTTAATTTGTGTAAAAATACATTAGCTTTGGAAGAGGCACAAAAAGGAGCCAAGATGGTCATATTGAATCAAGATCAATATATACATCCATGTTAAGAGAGGGTAAATTATGGAAGAGGGATATAA
Organism: Torreya grandis; assembly: GCA_037957365.1. Lineage (NCBI taxonomy): Eukaryota > Viridiplantae > Streptophyta > Pinopsida > Cupressales > Taxaceae > Torreya > Torreya grandis. The sequence continues at coordinate 54,533 of JARHVA010000558.1, forward strand.
ATAAACATTACCACGAGAGGTGGAGTATGTATATACCAAGGTGATGTGTGTAATTTAGGTAAGAAAAAGTAAAAAATTGACTACAAGCCAAAAGAAAAAATAAATATGTACTTGGATACTACAAAAAAGGAAATATTATCGAGGCAAGGGAGGTGATTCTAAACCTTAAAGGATATTTTATGGTTGTGAGAGAGCTCACAAGAGCTCAAGAACAAGATACAACATGAAGAAGACCTAGGCCAAGTGATGTAGGAGAATTGGCCAAAGTTCTTTTTTACAAAATACCTAAGGGGTAGTACTATTATTGAAGAATTGGATTCAAAAAAGTATGAGGAAACATAGGGAAGCATAAGAATATTTTTTGAAAGTGAAAGGGACTTTTGTAACACATAACCCTACATATTATTAGGATTTAATCAATAATGTAAAAAATAACAATTATGAGATGGAAAATATCTTTGTTGATATTAGCTTAGAGGTTAAACATTTTTACAAAATATGTGTGGATTTAAATGGGAAGGGTCAGACTAATTTATTTGAAGAATGTATTTTACATGTCAAAAAAGACAAAATCAAATTCCATAAGTACATTGAATAATGTACAGCTGAGATTTTAGGAGTTCCACTTATGGGTGAATAAGAGGTCATTGAGATGGTTGAAAGAGATAGTTATCTATATTTGATACGTCATCCATGGTGTTATGTAAATGGAGGGGGCATATATTCAAGTAATGGTTTATGAGTTTTGATAATTATGAAAAAATAGTGATGATACACTTGGATGAGAAGTTTAGTGTAGCATTTGTGAAAAGCATAGATGTGCAAGATGATAAAACCAATATTAAAAAGTCATCCAAATAGAGGGATGAGTTAGAAGAATTCATAGAATAATAATAGGACATAGACTGGGAAACCAAAGAAGTATATTCCTCAAGTTTTACATGGTGGATTTAAGATTCTTATGATATTATCATAGTTAATAATGGTGAGATGTGTTACTGCATAAGACATAGTGGTGGGTAATAGTGTCGAGAAGGTGAAGATCCCCAATAAACTAGGTGGAGTTATGAATTGGGTTAAAAAGGAAGTAGGTATCACACAAATTAAAGAGATTTAGACAACCAACATTGTATTACCCATAACTAGGACTAACTCCAAAAAAAATTGAAGACTAGACTTTCAAGAAGTGATGGATATGTCTAAAATAATAAAAGCGATAGATTAAAGTGGGGTTAAGGCCAAAAACTATGCAGAGGTAGAAGGAAATCCAAAAAATATGGAGGTGGAAAAGACTAAGCTACGCATAGGGCATAAATTAGGTGTTAAATGCAACATAGATAAGCTATCACACATCATCCCACTATACAAGAAAATTAGGGTGAAATCACCAAATCCCAATGATGCATCATGGAAGGTGTACATTAGATGGGTAACCACATAGAAGTGGGAGGTAAATAATACATATGGAATATCGAAGGTTGTCTACCCATAATAGTGGATGCAAGTAGGGTACATATTTTTCAAGCTATAACAAAGGAGAGTCATAATAATGTTGGCAACCATAAAATGCCACCTAAAAATATTTCCTTACTTTCTAGGTTAGTTATAATTCTATAACTTGCTTTGTTGTAAATTTAATTTATGAAAAATAAGTGAGTTATTACTCCAAGTTGTAACCATTTATAAATCAAAAATTCCTTTGATCTAAGGAACAACCCAAAAAAGTGTTGTGAAAGGAATGGTTGTGCATGCACATGGTACATTAGTGTTTTTAGGATGGGTTTGTAAATCTAGTTATGAAAATTGAGTAGGACCTTAATGGATTTTCACACTAGACATCCAAGTTTTGAGGTAACACTCAGTATCTTGACTAACTCTCTTGGAGACTCATTGTGAATGGAATAGACATATATGTACAAGTGTAAAAATAAAAGATAGGTTTGGTCATGCAATAGGAGGAGATAAAAAGGGGTGAACAAAGTATGTTTGGAAAAGATCAAATTATTGTGGAATAAAATGTTAGTTATGCATGAAGATGTAGTATAAATTGGTGTTTCAAAGGAATTATTAAAATAAGTTCATGTGGTACATGATAAAAATGACTTGTGGCATGCTAATACAATAGGAAAAAAATTCTTTGTGCAAGTAATGACATGATGTCATGTGACCGTTAGCTAAATAAAGATAGATTAATTATAAGTGGATAAGAGTTATTGGGAGAAAATGTGTCAAAAGTATAAAATTAAAGAAATTCATTATAGTAATCTACTAGAAAAAAATATTTTAAGTATGATTTAAGAGATAATGAATCTCAAAGTGAAATTAACTAAGCAAGAAATATGGGAGAAGTAGGGTACAACAACAGATTAAGAGAGAGTGGTGTTGGGGGTTATGATTGATAAATATTGGGGAAGATTCTAGAAAAATGGAGGAGATATTTGAAGGGTGCTTGTAAAGTGATGACAGAAACAAGAAGGGGTCAGAATTCAAGAAAAGAAACTAGTATGAGGATGAATATAAGGCAAGAGAAGAGAAACAAAGCTAAGCTATAGTTGGAGGTAGACACAATCATCCTATCTGAAGATCCCAAAGAGACTGAGAAGAGATTAGTTGAAGATGCCCATTTATAAGTAGACTACGAAGAGATTAGCTGAAGAAGCCCATTTAAAAGAAAAATGAAAATAGGATCAATCTAGGAGAAGTCTCAACATGAAGAAAAGATGTGAAATGAGTTGTAGGAAAGGTAGAGAATGACTCAAAGGGATGGATATGAGGTTCAAGATTATGTTAATTCCTTATCTTGAGGAGTTTACCACAAGAGAGGAGTTGAATATATTGGTTGAATCTTGTAAAATTGAATAGTTGAACCATAAACAAGGAAATTATATAGTCTAATTTTCATAGGATACCAATTTTCCTAGGAAGAATGGAGAAATAATGAGGGAATGACTAACGGCGACTAAATTCCTAAAGGTGTGTTAACTCCCATATTTAGATGCTAATAAATTAGTGAAGTTTCTATTGTCATGAATGCATGAAGGAAGTTTGCATATCAACATAAAGGAAATTAGATTAACTTCCACACTCATATCTAAGTTATAGGGTTTTCAAATGAGGGGAAATATCTGATGCTAGTGCTCGAGAATTAGGAGGCACATGGAGAAACCACATAGATAATGAATTTAAAGATGGATAGTTTCACATTAGCAGCTAAATAAATCAAGGACAAGGTAGTTAGAGTGGTGGCAAGATTACTAATAACAAATTTTATGATAGAGAGGATTTGGACTCTCATTGACTGCCACACTCTAGCCCCTACATATGCAATTGGTACCTTAGGATGAATTATAATGTAGATAATTATTTTATGCATGAGATAAATTACACGGTTGATGAGGTGAAAAAGGGGGAAGAATTACACAGAAGGAAAATAAAGAAGATGATATAACTATTGAAGGAAAAAATTAAAGAATCCATATGAATAAAGTTTGAGATTGGAGGGAATTCTAAAGATGTTTATGGATGGCCCATGGACAATTGAAAAAGGAGAATTTGATGAAAATATTTCTAGACTACATATATGATCTGAAGTTTGTACTTCCTAATTAAACCTTAGCTAAATTAAACCTAAAATAAGGGAATATGGTCCAATTAATGGATTTTTCCCAAGCGATGTGGTTATGAGACTTGAGAGGAATGACTAGAGACAAGTTGATGATTAAGACAATGGAAGGAGTGTTAGAACTATCGATGATATTTGTAAAACTCCACAAGAGGGATGTTGAACCATGGGTTGAATGAAGGCCAAATAAATATCACATAAACATGCTAGGTATGTAAAAATAAAGTTAAATTTTAGATTTTTTTATGGCAGGGTTTATTACTCCCTAAGGAAAAAATTTGGGAGTCAAACTCTTGTTTCTAGAAAGATGAATTCTATCAGACTCTATTTTTAGAAGGAAAGTCTTATTAGCATTTTCCCACTATTTTTAAGAAGAGGAATTCTATCGATACTTTGCCAATTAGGTGTATTTATCTTTGAGGACTTCACATGTAATATATTCATCTTGGAATTAATAAAACCTGATATCTTGCATTACGAATGTTTCCTTAGTTTTTCTAAGATTTTACTACGTAAATCATGTGTTTTGTCTATTTAATTATTTATATTATTGTATTTTATTATTTTAGAGTGTGAGGTTTCATAACAAAGTAGGCATGTGTCAACAACTAGTTTAGGTTTGTGGATGGCATAGGTTTGAAGGTGAATAAATAATTGCATGGGGGAAGATTCAAGGTACCTGGAATGTGTGATAGCTCAATGCCAACCGAACATCCTCTTAGGTATCTAGAAGGCATCATATAATGTGCTCTTGCAAACTAGGAAGGAAAGGGATTCCAGGGAACCTACAAATACCTCCCTTTGGCTCTTTATTTGTAATGTAGTATCATGATACAATTGCATTATCAAAGGATTCAATGTTAATTTTATGCAAGTTCATGTAGTGTTAGGTTCCATGCACTAATTTGATGCAAGATATGGAAAGGCATAGAGTAATATTTTATTATAATTGAATTGAGTAATACAAGATGAGTTTGGTTTTGTATATTAATTATGTGTATACACATTGTGTATACATAAGATAAAAAATTAAATTCATGATAGAGAAATTTATTACACTTCATTAAATTTTCATCAATTTAATAATATTATGATAATAATTGTTAATTTTCTCTTAAAATGGTGTCACATTTTACCATACAAATGAAATTATCTTTTGCATACATTTGTAGGATATTTCATTTTTTGTCTTACCTATGACAATTGTTTTGATTCAAGAGCTTCAGGGTGTTGAGGGCTAGTTGCTTGTCATACATTGGCTTCAAGGTTTTTCCCCATGAGCATTTGAGGTAGCCACTTTGTAAAAAATATAAAACGTTAATCTTCTAAAATAAAAATAATAATGGACAAAGGCCATTAAAAATTAGGTGGATTTCATACCCACTAGCATTTTATGTAGATCAAAATAAATACTGTAACTCTTGTTTTTATTGATAGTTCATGTAAATTAGTCAATGCTTTGTAACTCTTATTTGCAATATCTTTTCATATCATGTTGTAAATTCATAACATGACATCTAAAAAAGAAATAAAAGAAATAAAAAATGATTGAATTAACATCACACATTCATTCGAGACCCATCATTTTCTCTATGATGCAACCACCAACCTCTATATCCACCAATTTTAACTTCAAAAATAATAAAAGTCATAATAAAAGTCAATTTATTACTTTAAAAATAAACACTCAAATTACTACAAACTACCAGTGCTTACCACAACAAACATTTGACAATTTGATGTCAAATTCGATTGGTTTATTAATAAGGGTTAACAAGTAAACACCATTCAAGTGATTATGAAGGTAAATATATATTCAAATAAATTTCACAAACATGGGTTTAATAACTACCAAAGTGTGTATATATTTGAATGACTTACAGTAAATTAAGTTTTCACAAGTTGTAAAATTGATTTTATATATTAAAATTAGTTGAACCAATGTAGGTTTAAAAATTATTTTTTTGTAAAACACACCTTCATTATCTGTCAAACATATAATAGAGCAATTAATTTAAACATATTATTTTTTTTGATATTGTATTTCTAAAATAAGCTTATTTTAATATTTACTCTTATTTTTCTTGCCAAATAAAATTGATATAAACCCCACATAAAGGAAAGTCATTTGAATAGAGAGATTTTCAACAAAGTAATATAAAGTAGTATAAATTATTTTGCGTATTTGGAATACAAAATCTCTATAAGCAAAATAATGTATAAAACTCAAACTATAGCATATCAACTAAATATTCAATTGCTACTTCATAATTCTCAACAAAATAACCAATAAAAGATGAAGCCCATGTGTTGTAAAATGGGTTGAGTAATTAAAATATATAAGGCTAAATCCAAAAATTAGAGATGGTGTTGGCACCAAGAATGATATTTTAAACAAAAATAAAATGTTTATGTTGGTTGAAAATAAAAAACTAAGCGAGGAAAAATCATTTGGAGCTTGGGAGATAGCATAAAAGCTAAAGGCAAGGGAATATTTAGCTAATTGAGAATGATATTGTCTATAGGCATGGTAGGAGAGATCCCTACATGATTTATTGTTCCACAAAGTCAATATAGACATTCAAAAAATTCAAAAACTCTGTTGAAGAGTAATTAATTTCCTCATGTACTTGGTCCTTCAATTCCAAGTGCTTTTCACAATTGCAGTGTCAAATATTATACTTCAAGATTTTATACTTCAAATATTTTAAGACTAATTTTGCAGCAATATGATATGAAAATAAAAATATAATTCTTATGTTTATTTATTTTTCAATAGTGAATAGAAAAAGGCTTTATGAAATTTTCAATGGTGAAAAAATGATATGCATAGCCAAACAATTCTCAGAAATCCAAACAGTTTTCAGAAATAATGAAACAAAATGAACATCTATTAATGTCTGAAAAGAGCATGAGGATCATCAAACAAAACAATTACAAATTTTATTAAATTTATCCTTAAATTTTGTACTCTAAGTGAATACACAAACTCAACAAATAAACTTTCTAGATTCTTCTTGGTTGCATATACTTAAAAGGAAGTTATATACATTACCAAAACTAGTCTACCCATCTTTCTTGGTGTCATATTTGGCATAAAGGATTTTAGGAATTGAAAAAATTAGAAAGAAAGGTCTTTGGAGGTCTAGCATTGAGTATTTAATTGTGTTTAGATTGTATGGTAGTTCTCAATATATGAGAGAGCAAAGTATCTTTGAATTCATTTTCCATAGAAGTATCTTTGAATTCATTGTGAAATAAAGTTTTAAGAATAATAAAAAAAATGTTTAAAGAAGGTAATATAATAAAATCCAATTGAACCCTTAAAACTTCTACTTAAAATGATAATGTGAAGATTATTACTTCATATTCAAGTAATTAAAAATGAACTTGCAGGTTCATAATTGAGAAAAATAACCATATGTTGTGAATTTATGTCTCACTTTATGTTTATATCATCTTTTTTGACAAATTATTACCAAATGATGTCAAGTTTGTCTTAAATTATGAATATAATGTTGGCGAGACCAGAGGGAGTAGACGTAAATGCTAAACATTTTGAAATACTTAATAGAAGGAGGAGCGCTAATATTGTAAATGTTAAACATGTTTAATTTTAAAAGCATCAATTATCCAATTTGTGAATGAAATGGATTTCTATGGTTGACTTAATTGTTTTAATGTGAGATATTCTTGACCCTCATTCATTTTCACTTGGAAAATGCCTAAGAATGCACAAGGCAACTTACTGAAAGCATTTTATCAAGCACTCAAATGATGAAAGCTTTCCTATTTTCTCTTATTTCCATATCAGTCATAGGGATAACACATCTACAGGTCTGAAGTACTGAAGGAACATATCAAGAGCTATATTTTCCAAGTTACAAGCTAGTTCATTGTTGTACTTGCTTATCACACATTATACAATTCACACACAAGCCAACATGGAGGAGAGAAATAATCTGTGATACCAATAATATATTTACATAGAAGTTATTGATTCATTGGTGAAGTTTTTTGGCTCACAAAGTATCTATCATAGATTAATTCTTGGTGAACGCAAAGACTAATCCCTCGGTCCTTGTGCTAATTGTTGTCTTTATCCTCTTATTTTAAATTTATATAAGATATAATTATCTTATAGAGGTACAAATAAGAGTTAACCTTGGTTGTGGGTTCAATTCTCAACTTACTCATGATATGCGGCAAGGGCCTAAAATTTATAGGAGGTTTACCTTGTGTTAAAGCAACCAAATCTGAGATGTTGGGCCAACCCCAATTCCTATGTATATCTAAGAAAAAGAAATCATCATTTCAATAATTTTGTGTCTTTATCCTCTTCCTTTTAATTTATATAAGATATAATTATCTTATATAATGTTGAATACTTTTTTTTTACTAATTTGATATTGCTTCAATAAGGTTGGGCTAACAACTATTGGGAGCGATAAAGGTCCTCTCAGAAAAAAGAAAGGCAAATAGGTGTACGCTAGATGGTTTGGTTTATCACGCGAATGAAGGGATAGGGACTTTAAGTATGCCTACCCCCTCTCCCCTCTCTATATAGATGGGATGGGGTGGCCTAAAAGTCTAGCTGATATACTAGCTTGGTAGTGGAGCAATGTTTTTGCTCTATTGTGCTCCACCACCTGTGATTGATTGGTGTTGTCTATGATGTAGACCTTCATTCACAATGAGTACAATATCCCCAGGACCAAAATGATTATCCCTATCCAATGGGTCTAAATTCATCCCCATCATCGGGTACACCGATCGATCCCCTCTCTATGTACCCACCAACCCAATCAATGGCGGTAGGGAAAAGAGGATAGGGCAACCCTTAAGAGTATTCACACCCAACCCCTAGCTTTAATAATATAATTTTTTCATTATAGCATAGTAAAAAAGGATAATTATGTTTTTTTTGGTTATTTTATTTGGATCTATTTTTTTTATCTTTACTATTTACTATTTAATATTTTATAGTAATAAATTATTTTGATAACTTTAATTTTGGGTTATATTATTTTTGGGTTGAAACTTTGTACAAATTATTTGGTCGACGTATTTTGAATCACTACCCATAATTCATCACGAGGACAAATATAATAATGAACCCTGCATAGTGATTCAAAATGTATCAATCAAATAATTTACTTACAATTTCAATCCAAAAATCTTATTTTCATTTTTATAAATTACAAAAATAGCAAAACTCTTATAAATTATTTTAATAAATTTAATTTTATGTTCACATTTATACCAATCATATTAATTAAATTATTTTATTTTAACATTATAAAAAAATGAAAATTAATATATAATTAATAAGTAAACTAGAGGTTTGGATCCAAACATAATGCAATCTACTAAGAAAACAATATACATACTAAGAATCTGTTTAGATTTCTCATTAATCACTTTTTATAATATGGCGCGATGATATATAATAAAACTTAGCTCCAGTAAAACATCCATGAATGACAGATTATAATGAAAAATGATAACTCCAAATAAACTCATTTAATGTATAATGTTTTCAAAATGTATATAATCTGTATATTGTATTTTTAATAAATGCGTAGCCTCATGAATCTCACACACATCTTAAAGAAAATTCTCACATAAAATATCTTATTTTGGTAGCTCTAATGTTTGATAAGTTATTTGAAAATTCTCACATGAATGATACCATCAGTTTAATAACCTCTCATGTTTTATAATCCGTCAATATAATATTGTCATCTTTATAATAATATCAAGTCGTCTCTATAATAATATCACGTCAACTCTATAATATTTATAGTTCTCTAATCTTGTCAATTATATGAAATTTTCATCTCTCGAATCCCAATAGCTCTCTTAATAAAATTTTATAATCATATCAATTTTCTAATATCAGCTACTTAATGAACATTAATTTTAGTTCTCATAAATATTAAAATAATTATTAGAGGATATATTGTACTACATATTTAAAATAATGTATATAGAATTTTAGTTTGTTATTAAATATGTTAAAGTAATATATTGATGTAGGGGCATTTAGTTAGTCAAGTAATTTTGTATTTTTTTTAAAGATATTTTTTATGTTATAAATCTTTGATAAAAAAAAAAATCACTGTAAACTTATACATACTCTAGTAAATTTTAAAAAAAGAGAAGCAACAACTTCAAGTCATGAGATATAGTACTCTATATCTTGTGTTAAAACCAATGGTTAATGTAGTTCTATATTAAATGGTAATTAAGAAACTACCACAATTACTAAGTAATCATTGTTTTACAAAAAGTGATGGTTTTCTGAAATAGTTAATCACACCCAATAATAACTAAAAATTTTCAACTTCTCATTTAAAACATTTTCAAGATAAAAAAGAATCTCAAGAGTCACACTACAAAACACAAAAGAGGAGAGAAGGCTTTGAAATGCCTCAAACAGATTAAAGTGGAAAAATATCCAAGTGAATGCAAAAAAAGAAAAGTCAAGCAAAGCAGAGAGGTATATTTAGTCCAACTACAAAAATATGTATGAACATTTGTTTATTGACTTGTAATCTTAGAAGAGAATGAATGTGATATATATATATATATATATATATATATATATATATATATATATATATATATATATATATATAACAATCACTATTTTAAAAATCAATTCAATATTACGTAAAAAAATCAATAAAATATGAGTTTTGATTTCAATCTCATATATATTTGTTTTAAGAATAGATTGAAAGGAATGTGTTATTTTTTATTGGACCTTCTCATCCTTAATTGCATCATAAAATTAATTTAAATAATTTAAAATGAAAATCGTTAAGTAAAAAACATGTATATTCTTTATACAAAACAATCACTATTTTAAAAATCACTTTTTCTAATAACTTTTGGTATTTAAAAAGATCATCTTAATTACATAATTTTTTAATAAATTTAAATTTAAACAACAATTTAATCTATAAGTTGTTTAACATTTTCTTAGCATATGCAAGGTTATACTGAGGAACTTGGATGGCCCTTATATGAAATTAACTCATTTCTTTATGCTTTATATTCTTGCCTAATATTTTGTTATAAGATTAACATTTTATAACACAAGTTATTATGATGAACAAAATATAAGAAATGAAAGATTTTTTTGTAATAAACACATTGAAAGTATCTAGATGCTCTCAGGAACAAAATATTAAAATCAAATAATGTGAAATAAAATTGTGTCATCAAAACATTGCAATGTTTATATATTTACATTTTATACCATGACATGATCTTATTATAATATGGGATAAGATATTATATCAAATATTAATGGCTAATATGAGCGATAATTATGAAATGCCATCAACTAACATGTCACAGATATTTGAACTAGAAAAAAAAATCATTGAACAATGTGTAAATAAGAGCCATGTAACAGTTTTATTACCTCTTAAAAATTAATAAAATAAGGTTTGATTATAATTTTTAGGTTCATGTCATTTGTCATTATGTTAGTTATGTTTGTGGAGTTAAGGTTTTTGTTATCATAGTATATAATTTGGAGAATCTATAAACATGTCACGTGTCTCGATTCTGTGCAAAGTGGTAGCCAAAATATATAGTTAAATTTGATGACAGATATAAAAACTAAATGATGTGGATTGATAGTGATTTTAGACATACTAAGCACAATTAAAGATGCCAACAACCTTTGAAGAGCCAAACGTTGATTATTTAATTATAAATAATACTTAACTATTTTGATTAAGTTACTTCTAAATATTACTTAACTACTCAAAAGCTCTTGAAACTATGAGAAGTTTTCGCTAACATAACCTTAATATTTAAATTAGAAAATAGAATTAAAATAAACTTTCACCAAAGCACTCTAAAATACAACTTAAAATGAAACAAAAGAATAGTCCATGTTCCCTCAATATGTTACCTTATCATATCTAATATCATCACCATTTTTGCATCATATCCATTTCATATAAAGTAAAATTAAAACTAGTAGTTTTCTCAGAGGTGCAAGACATGTTGGAAGGTATTTAATATCAACAATCATATGACACATGAAACCTTTAAATGTTGTTCAATCTTATCTAAGCTTTTTTTCATGAAACGTCAATCTGATATTTTTAGTGGAAGTGATAGTGGAAAAGAAGGTGGTGTGTTAATTCATATGGCATAGCAACAAGATATGTGGGGAGGAGATGTCACATTTCATAGTGAACTTGAACAATGATGAAGCAATGTGAAAATTCAAAGCCATAAAGAACATGAAAGTGGCGAGAGATTCCAAAGTGGGATGAACATTGTGAGGGGTGTGACTTCATGATCTAGAAAAGTGGGGTTCTGTAATTAAAAGAATTTAAATCACTAGAAGTACTACAGATGAAACCAATGAGCACTCAAATCATTTCCTTTTTTGTGCACGAAGCATTAAGTATAATAATTTGATATTTCTAGTGGAAGTTGTGGTGAAAAATGAGGTAGTGTGTTATAAATATATATAATAATGGTGTATATTATTATTTATATTATTCGTATTAATAATATTTATATTCTTAAATTAAAATATATAAATAATTTTAATATAGAATATGATATAAGAAATTATATTAGATATTAAATATATATTATTATAAATAATAATAATAATAATAATAATAATAATAATAATAATAATATATTCTATGTAGTATAATAATATAAAAAATTATATTATATATAATCCTAATGTATATATATAAATTATAAATTTATATTATTTATTAAATAAGTTAATGCTAATTATTAAGGAGTCTATTCCTGACCTGTATAGAAATATAGTCTTATGGCACAATTTGGAGTTGTTACATGGTTAACGGAAAATGTTTTTCATTGATTAGGACTTTTTTTGTTTTTAATAAATTACCAAATTTTGTTTTTCATTTCTAAAATTGTGATATGCTCATGATTTCCATGACCTAATAGGAAATTAAAAAAATGTAAATCATTAACTTACAAATCCACATGGTAAAATGATGAACCACAAGACTAATAGATCAATAGGTGTCTTTAAGGATGTGTACAAAATGGTTTCCCTGATGGTGATTTAAGGCTTTCGAATGAAATGTGTTGAGCAGATGTGATCTCTTGGAGTGCCAAGGTTGTAGGGTATACAAAAATTGTGTTGTCCAAAAAGACACTGGAGGTATTTAAGCAAATGCAATTTGTAGAATTTGTTTCATGGAATGCTATGACACTTTTAACAAAGTATTTACACTGAGTTTTATAGATTAGCAAGGGATATGTGGTGGTTGTATAATTTTATTTCTCTTTTTTTATTATTGCAGCTAACCCATCATGAAGTTGTGACCACGATTATTATTATTTTTTGGCTTGGTTTGTTATTGATTAGCCAGAATACAATACAATAATTAATGTGTTGGTAATTATGGAAAATCTATTATATATGGCATATTTTATAAGTATACAATTTGAGCTTTACTAAAGAAATTTATAAAATCCCCCATTTTTTTGTTTGTTATGATGCATTAAGTAGTATTGGTAAGGTGTTACACTAACTATTCGTAAATATATATTTATCTAATAGTTATTTATGATAAAGCCAACAATTATGGCATTTCATCCCTAAAATATTTTTGCATCTTTTTTTAGGTGCACAAAACATGGCTCATATGTCGTGCTTCAAGTTTATTGTGTTCTAACATCTCTTCATCTGCACAAAAATGCATGTGAACATTTCAATAAAATAACTCACCAAATGCTCATTGATGTGGACAATCCAAATGTGGAAACAATAGAAGCATTAATGACTCTGGATATCCCTATCAATGTTTATGTAGAGGTGTAGAGGTCAAGTTGAAATAAGAGATCAAATATTTTCAAATTATATTTTGGCATTTCTTATTGTTATCGGTTAAACCTATTATGGAGTTTGAGATTTAAGCTCAATTTTTCTACAATAATTGGCAGATAATACCTTGACATTTTTTAGGTCTAGATGTGTAGCTGATATATGTTTTACTGCAAGAGTAGATAATCAAATGATAATTATTTTGATGTTAAGATTTTTGTTTGATGTTCATCTTAGATTTTAGCCTTCAAAATATTTGTATATTTTATTTGTTGGGAATTTTTATATTCCATTTTTTAATGTTTATTTTTCTTGGATAGTAGGGTTACGAGAATATCTTGGGTTTTGCCAAATTTAGTAGAGAAATAATAAAATATATAAAATTAGTTACAGATTTAGATATAACATTTAGGGGTTCCAAAATATTAAAATCAATAGTTGAAGTATTGGTGGAAATGCTATAAGTTGGTGCACTTTTATGCAAATGTAGATCAACTTATGCAATTGATAGTTTTCTAGCACCAACTTCCTAGAAAGTGTTAGACATCATGAAATCATTGTCAAAGGTCATGTGTCTTAAAGTGTGTCATGTATCTATCAACCTTAGTAGCAAGATAACATGCATGAAGGATTTTGACCTATGGTATCATACCACATGGCACGATATTGAGTGGTTGGAGGACTAGGTGGCCAACACACAGGAGCCAAACCCCCGACACCTTGAGTGTTTGAAATCATGTCATGTGGCATGATATCAGGGACTCAAATTCTTTGGAATTTAGCTTCTCTACATTAGCCTAATAGTCCTCTGACCACCCAAGATCATGACACATAGCATGATCTGGGGACTTAAGGTCTTCAGGAGTTTGACTCCCCTACATTGGGTCCTCTGACCTCCAGCTTCTTGAGATCTTGCCACATGGAAAGATATCAAAAGGCCAGACACCAAAGGGCCCAATGCAGGCGAGTCAAACTCCCAAGGATCCTAAGTCTTTGGGATCATGCCATGTGGCATGATCTCATGGCACTCAGGGGACTTCAATAAGCCCATTCATATATAATTCAATCTTGTAGCAACTTGTAAGACCTACTACAAAGTGGTGTAAAAAATGAGAATTATTGATAAATGTGTCTAAAAGAATGATCAAATATCAAGGATATGAGGTAATTTTTGCTTTTTTCACTTGCTTTGACTATATACAAAAATTTTCCTTCACTTGACCTATAATTTTTCTTTATGATGTTTACATGTAATAAAATACAACAAATGGGTGGATACATAAAGTTGGGGGACAAAAAAGTGGACAAAATGAAAAACACAAACTTTTTTTGTAGAGAGCATAAACCCTTTTGAAGAGGGCATGCACCCTTAATTTTTTAAAAACCATAAAAAACTTGATTCAGGTGGTCCCAAGCCTAAAGGATGTATTCCCACTTGATTAAAGCACATGTGCCCTATGAAATGCATGTTTTGGAGGGAATAGAAAAAAATTGAAAATTATGAGGTAATGGGCATACACCCTTGATCTATAGTATTTTTTTAGTTATTTTTTGTTTGTATGTATTATGATATATTTAATAAAATAAATGTAAGTATAATATAAACTTATACTTTAAATTTATTTTACTAAATATATTAAATTAGGGTCACTCTACATCTTATGAAATCTATTCAAGAGCTATAGGATTTACCATTTAAAATTTCATTTTTCAAAATCTATTCTAGTCCATACTTATTTTAAAGAATTTCAATATTGAAAATGGCCATAATATTGAATTTATTTATCTCTAAAATCAAGTATGTATGTCATTGGTCGAGATAAATATAGGGATCCATACATAGATTGGGGCTTAGGTATGAATTGATCAAGATATAATTGGGGCCTATGCTAACAAGGGTGTAGCATATACATAATATGATGGGATGGAATTTTCCCTGCCTACTTCATCTATGCCAAGGAACAAGGTAAGGGAATCTTGAATTTCTGATACAGATTTTTGCTTCACCCAATAACATATCAAGGGAAGCTAGTCTTCCAAATAGATAAAAGGATAGTAAGGCATAACTATAAATGGAAGCTTGCCTTCCCAATATCTATCTTTTCTTTCCTTCTAGATTAAGGCATAAATATCAAGGGAAGTTTTCTTTCTCATAAATAGCATTGTTCTTTCCCTACCTACTTTTTCACTCCCTCAATAGCCCTCATTATCCCTCGTCATCTTTAATCACTTCGTCATCAGCCCTCATCATCTCTTATCATCCCTAGTCATTCCCTCATCATCCCTCATTATCCCTAGTCACTCCCTCATTGTCCCTCATCATACCTTGTCATCCATCATCATGTATTATTATTACTAATCATTCCCTCATCAACCATCATCATCCTTAATAACTCATTCATCATCCCTCATTATCCTTAATCATACCTTAGTTAACCCTTATCATCCTTAATCATCCCTAATCACTTCCTCAGTATCCCTCATTATCACTCATCATCCATAATCACTCCATTGACTTTCATCATCCCTCATCATCCTTAATCACTCCCTCACTAGCACTCATCAACCCTAGTCTCACCCTCATCAACCCTTGATGTATATTATCATCCATAATCACTCCATAATCAACCTTAATCATATCTCATCATTCTCAATCATTCCCTCATCATCCCTTATCTCCCCTAGTCACTCCATCATCATCCCTAATCACTCAAACCTTCTTATCCTTCTCCCTAATCACTCTCTCATTATCCCTAATCATCCATAATCACTCCCTCATCAGCCCTCATCATTTATCATCCTTAGTCTCATCATACCTCATTGTTTCTTATCATCCCTTATCATTCCCTCATCATCGCTCATCGTTCCTCATTATACCTAAGCACTCCCTCCCAATCCCTCCTCATCCTAAACATTCAGTAATTGGCCCTCATCATTCATAATCACTCTATTATTTTTAGTGACTCTCCCATAATCACTCATCATCCCTAATCCTCATCCTTCATCATCCCTAATCACTCACTCATTGACCCTCACTATCCCAAATCATACTCAATAAAATAAGGCTCAAATATTATGTCGAATCAATTTTATCATTGTGAAACATAGGCTTTGAGGTTTAGAGGATTGAGATTTATGGGGTTTATGAATTATATTTTGGTTTTTAGTTTTTATTATTTTAGGGTTTTATGATCATAGTTTTTATAGGTTTTTGGATCAGGGTTTAAGGTTTAAGTTTTGGGTTGTAATTTTAAGGGTTTACATTTTAAAGGTTAAATATTTTAGGGTTTAATGGTAAGGGTTTAAGGTTTTGGGTTTTAATTTTAAGGCTTTGAGTTTAGGGGTTTATGGTTTTATGGTTTACGTTTTAGGATTATCATTAAGGGTTTGGTGTTAGGGTTTAATGGCTTAGGGTTTAAATTGGTCTAGGGTCTAGGGTCTAGAATTTAAGGGTTAAAGGGTTTGGAATTTATGGGTTCAGAGGTTTCATGGTTTTGGGTTTGTTGTTTTAAGGTTTAATGTTTTAGGTTTTAGGGTTTTATGGTTTTATCATTTAAGGGTTTTTAGTTTTAATGTTTTAGGTTTATGGGGTTTAGATTTTAAGGTTTGAAGTATGGAGTTAGGGTATGGCATTAGGGTATCAGGTTTATAGTTTATGGTTTAGAATTTTCAATTTTTAGATCTTTATGTTTTTTGGATTTAGGGAACTTAGGGTTTAGGTTTTCTAAGGTTTAGGGTTTAGGTTTAAAGATTAAGTTTTAAGTGTTTAAGGGTTTTAGGGTTTTAAGGTTTAGGTTTAAAGATTAAGTTTTAATTTTTAAGTGTTTAGGGTTTAGGTTTAAAGATTAAGTTTTAAGTGTTTAAGGGTTTAGGGTTTTAGGGTTTAGGGTCTAGATTCTATCATCCTAGGTCTTGGGTCTTGTGTTTTAGTCTAGGGTATAAGGTCTAGTGTCTAGTTTTTAGGGTTTTAGGGTTTGAGGTTTAGGGTTTTTGGGTTTGATATTTTTTGATTTAGGGTTTTGGGTTTATTGTTTTAGGTTTGATGTTTTTAGTTTGGTTTTTTGGTATTTACGGATTTATTGGTTTAGGTATTAGGTTTTAAGGTTTATGGTTAGGATTAAAGTTTATGATTTAGGGTTTGAGTTCTTGAAAGTTTTAAAGCACATTGGGGCTCAAATACACAAGGGAATCCCTAAATGCCACTTATTACTAGGATAATGGCTAGTATTTTTTAAACACCTTAGCTTATTAGGGATCACATGTAATAAATATCTATTAAGAACCATTTCACATAAATTTCTATTATCATAGTGAAAGAAAAATCTCATCCTACAATGCCATATGTCCAAGTATCACTATTTATAATGCCTATAAACCATTATTACATATAGTGGGTACCATGCTTAGATGTTGGACTACATTAGCTAGATTATACTTGGTTCTAGATGTTGTTAGCCACCTATTTATCTATCTAATAATCCACTCTACTATGAATCTAGACTCTTAATGATTTTAAATCCATATCCTTTAATGACCAATAAATATGGGGAACCAAGTATCCCACTAATATTTTCCATCGATGGATACATTTGGGATTGGCTTAACTCTTGGATTGGCTGAACTCTCAGATTGGGAAACCGAATCTCTTTCCTATAGAGTTTTTTTTGTAGAGAGTGATATATTCCTAGTATAAGACCTTGAAAGTGGGACCATAAATCATGAGTATTTAACTAAATATTGGAGAATGTTCGACCAGAAGTGACTATATACATTTGTGTGATAAACCATAATCAATGCCTCAATTAATGATGTAACCACGTTGATGCATAGTAAAATGATTGGTTCATTTTCAACCATGACATTATTGGAGTTGTTGCCAGGGTTTGAATAATGTGAATGCAATGGTCAAGTGATCACACGAGATGAAGCTGTTGCACACCACAAAGAAGGTAAAGCAAAGTGAAATCACTGAAAGAGATAATTTGCAAAAGACAAATAGGAGTAAAACCCAATATTTGATTAACTTAAGATGGCCAAAGTGAATAATACATATAGGAGAGCATGTAAGTAACTCCTCCACAAAAGGTGGTCAAAACACCCCAAGAATAGACTATAACTCCATGAAAGGTGGTGACAAGGTGCTAAGAATAGAGAAGTAACTTCCATACCCAGAATAGCTGGTCAAAGGAGTTACTTATGACATTCTTATGACACCTATGACACATCTATGGCACACATCTCCACATAAGCTAGCCTATCCCACGATTGTAGGAAAACTCCATGTATGCACAAATATATAATATTCCCTAATTAAATAATCAGGAAAAATAAAAACCTACACTAACACCCCCCCGTAAGCATAGCTTAGGTGGGCAGTGTGGAAATATAAAATGGGTCCCGGTAACTAGGCCTGATGAGGTAACCATGTACAAATGCAATCTCCCATAAGATAGAGAAAAAGAGAAAACCCATAGGAAAAAACTCCCCCCTAAAAGAGAGACATAAAATAAAGAAGAGGCTAGTGGGCCCCCTTGAAGATGATGTTGCTACAAATGTGGATCAAACCCCAAGAAGAGCTCGTAGATGAATGAACTTGCTCTTGGTGAAAGGTTTGGTGAAGATGTATGCAACATGCTCTAAAGACTAACAAAATATCAAGTCAATGACCTGACTATGAATAAGCTCCTGAATGAAATGCATGTGAATCTCTATGTGCTTGGTCTGCTGGGGCTGAATTGGATTCTTACAAATTTGAATGGTACTCTAGTTGTCATAATAAATGATGGTGGGCTGCCTGATAAGAATGCCAAACTCAAAAAGTATCCCCTAAAGCCAAATAGCCTCAGTAGCTACATTAACAGCTCCCCTGTACTCTGCCTCTATGGATGATATAGCAATAGCATTTTACTTCTTTCTAGACCAACTGATAGGACCAAAACCTAGAGAGAAACTATAACCAAAAGTGGACTTGTGAGTATATGAATCACTAGCCTAGTCTGAATCTGTATACCCAATCAAGTCAACCTTTATGCCAAATCTATAATGAATCCCATATCTATGTGAACCTTGTATGTAATGCAAGATCCTCTTAGTTGCTTTCCAATGCAGCTCATGAGGTTCCTGCATAAATCTAAAGACAAGTCCCACTGCATATGATATGTTGGGCCTGGTGTGAGTCAAGTAGATGAGACTACCAACAAGTTGTCGATATTGATTGGCCTCAACTAATGGTGAAGAATAGTTAGCCTCAAGCTTGACTCCTAATAGAAAGGGAGTCAGAGATGGCTTGCAATCAGCCATATGAAATTGAGACAATAAATCAAGAGCATACTTAGGTTGTGCAAGAAAAATCCCTGAATCTAACTGTGAGATCTTGATGCCAAGGAAGTAGTGCAATAAACCCAAGTCTATCATGTCAAATATATCCTGAAGATATGCCTTCACTGCTGCAATAGCTGATGAAGAACTCTTGATGATCAAAAGGTCATCAACATATAGAACCAAAATCAGGAGTGAATCATCCTGCTGCAAGAATTAGACATTGGGGTCAGAATGGCACCTAGTGAAACCCACTGTGAGAAGGAAGGAATCCATCTTGGCATACCGAGCTCGAGGGGTCTATTTGAAGCCATAGATAGATTTCCTAAGTCTGCATACTAAGGAAGAATCCTGAACAAATCCTAGTGGTTGCTCCATGTAGATCTCCTCCTTTAGGTCTCCATGAAGAAAGGCACTCTTCACATCCATCTAGTGCACATCCCAACCATGTTCTATGGAAATAGCCAAGGTGAGTCGAATAGAAGTCATCTTTGCAACAGGTGCAAAGGTCTCTGAGTAGTCAATGCCTACTGCCTGTGAGAAACCCTTGGCGACCAATCATGCCTTGTACTTATCAACCGACCCATCTGTTACAAACTTGGTATGATATATCCACCTACATTAAACCATCTTCCTTCCCTTAGGAAGTGAATTCAAGTCCCAAGTGTGATTTTTGATTAAGGAAGAATATTCTTTCTCCATAGCACTATCCCACTCAGGTAGTCCCGATGCCTATCAAAAAGTCTGTGGATCTGAAACTAAGGCAAAGAAGGCATGTGGATCTCTCTAAAAATCCCCCCTAGTAAGTTTGTCATCTGTGAGATCTCTTGCCCAAGTGCCAGCACTCTTAAGTGTCTGTCTGGCCCAAAGTGGCCCAGAAGTGGGTGAGTCAGGTGCTAATTCCTCATCCTCTGACTGACTAGAGGTGGATGACTCTACATCACTATCCTTGCTATCTAAACTCAAATAAAAAGAAGATGTCTCTGGCTCAGGAACATGGTATGGCTGATCTGAATCTGAGGAATCATCATGAAGAAGTAGATCTGATGAGAGAGAAGGAGTGCCAAGTGTTGAGTCTCTAGGACTCCTGAAAGTAGACACTTCTCTTAATGAACAATTCATGAGTGGTCAGATCTAGAAGTTGATACCCCTTAACACCATCCAAATATCCTACAAAGATGCAAGGCTTGGACTGACGTTCCATAGCTTTACGTTTCTTTTTCGGTATGTGGGCCATGGCTGGGGATCAAAAAACCCTAAGATGCTCAACATCAAGTTTCTTTTTATACCAAGCTTCAAAGGGTGTTATCCCTTTTAAAGCTTTGTGAGGAACCCTATTTTGAATGTAGCAAGCATAATTGATGGCTTCATCATAGTACTGTGGTGCTAAGGATTTGGAGTGAATCATACAGCTACCCATCTCTTTCAAGAACCTATTTTTACATTTTGCAACCCCATTCTATGAAAGACTATAAGTGACTATGTGCTACAAATCAATCCCCTCTGTGGTGCAAAATTGCTCAAACATGTTGCTGACATACTCCCCTCCATTATCAGTTTGAATAACCTTGATGGATTTCTCACTCTATTTCTCAACATGATCAAAAATTGGGTTCTAAAAAAGGTTTCAAGTTAGAGTTTTAGTGGTGGTACACTGTAGATCTCGTCGAGAGCTTTCTGGCACTTTTCATGGTTTTCAAAATGGAGTCTAGATGTTCAAGATATGGTCATTTGAAGATTGATCAAAAAATGTCACTTGCAACATTTGGCACGTGATTCGAGGACGTATTGACATTTGGACCTATCAGAGGTCGACACATGACACTGTTGACATTTCTAAGTGGGCTAATAGCCATTTGACACATGGCAAATAATGAGGGGACAAAAAAAAAATTGGTTAAGTATTTTTTTATACACATGATATTTGACATTTTCAATGTATATAGGCCAAACCTCCATGCCAAAAACACTCTACCAAAGCATCCCTCATTCCTAGGCATTTAACTAAGCATGGGTGGCGGCCAAAGTTGGTGCCCAAGCCCTTGCCATTTGAAAATGTCAACAACTTTGCTATTTTAAGCCTAGACTTATTCAAAAATCCATGCATGTGGAACAAAACTTAAGTCAAAGCACCTAAAATGGAGGGAAGAAAATTCAAACTACATGCTTGGCACCTAGGGAGGAGAGCCTGAGCGCACCCAACAAGGAGAGGCCAAGTCAAACTCAGTCAAAGCACCTAGAATGGTGGGAGGTGGTTTTAAACCCCTAACTTGCCACCCAAAATTGATTAGCCTTGATCACTTGTGCTACAGGCTTCGAACTGAGTATAAAAGCATGAATTTCTATTTGTTTTAAATAGGTTTTGGACTATGTATTTGTATTTTAAGAGGCTAAGAGTTTGTTTTAAGCTTGGAGATAGCTACCAAATGGGATTTTCTCTAATATCTAACCTTATACACAGAGGGTAAGCCTTTTTAATTATGTTTTGTAATTAGAAAGAGAAGTATTTTATTATTATTTGGATATACCAATGGATTAAGTGAAGGGACCAAAGCACATTCGGAAGGGGTTGAAGACTGAGGAAGGATTCTGTGTGACCGAGCTTGAGTATATCAGCAAGGTGGAGTTCTTGGACAAAGATTAGGCCTGAGGGAAGTTATGCAGTGTTTCAAGAATTTGTAAGCCATTTATTGCACAAATTTAATAGAAACGGTCCTCACTATTGGGCGGACTCGGAGATATAGGAAAAATATGCTGAACTCTGTTATCAATGTCAGATGGTAACTTGTCATTTGCTTGCATGTTTTAATTCAGTTTTCTAATTTTTTAATTATGAAATCATGCAAAGATTAAATTTTGACAATTTATGACATTTGATGTAAAAAACAAAAACTGGTTTAATTGGTAAATGGAAGTAATAAGTCTTTTGAACATTCCAATCCAACCAAACAACCAAGAACATTTTTGCCAAAACATTTTTCAAGTTATTTTTAGTTTTTTTGAGAATTTGTTAAGTTTTGAGAAATTCAGTATTCATATTTAAAACTTCACTTTGAGTTGATTCAGAGTAGTTTACAGATCAAGTTGGTATCAGAGTAGTTAGAATGTTGGGTTAGCTTTAGATTGAGTTTTGACAATTACTTTTAGTTATTGGTTTTCAATATCACTTGATTAGATTACAGTGTGCAGTTGTGGAATCAGTGTGTTTGTAGGAAACCATGGGCAAGTTGTCACATAAAGTCAAGATGGAAGAGCTTGAAAGCATCAATAGCTAGATTCAGGATGAGAATGCATTCTTGAGATGCAAGCTCTATTCCCTTGAAGAACAAATTGCAAGTTTAAAATTGGAGCTCAAATCCAAGGATGAGTTCTTGATTAGATTGTAATGTGGTGAGTGTGAAAAGGTAAAGCCTTCAACTTTAGATGCAAAGACTATAACTGAGTGCAGTGTAAGTTTTTCACCATAGGAATCTTCATCTTCTTCTACCATTTTAGATTTAGATTCTAGTAATATTATTTTTGGTGTTTTTGAAAGATACACTAAGGGCATAGGATCTAAATTATTAATGAAAATGGGATTTAATGGAAGAGGTCTTGGTAGAGATATCCAAGGTATATCTAACCTAATTTAGGTTGAACAAAGACCTCTTCATGCAGGTTTGGGTTATACTAGTGTGCAGGTGGATGATGGAGAAGTTTCTTCCATGGCTAAAGGAAGACTAGCTTCCAATAGCGAAGGTTCTAGGCCACTAGTACAAATGTTTAAAGGTAAAAGAGGTATTGAGATTCCACCTCTTGATTTTTACACTAAATATTTTGATCCAATTGATACTTTTAAGAAGTTTGGATATAATGGACAGAAGATAATGCAATCATTTCCATACACTTTTTGTGGGATGAATAACCATAGTGCTAAGACTTGTTGGAAATGAAATGCTTTGTTTAATCAGATTGCATGTTTGAAAGACCATTCTCATGTTAAGTTGGAAATTGGCAAAAGGAGATCCTCACCTAAGAATGATGTCTGTACTCATTATAAAGTGAGTGGACATATGATTGATAAATGTTTTAAGCTTCATGCATCTTCACATTCAGTAATGTTAGAACTAAGATGATTTACAAACCTCTCACTAAAGTTAATGAAGTTAATTCAATCCATAATGCTGTTGACAATATAACCCAGGATAAGGTAAAACCTACAAGTGAAAATCCATTTAAGAGGTTAAGTTAACAATATGCATTTGATAAGGAATCCACTAAGAAAATCAATTTCACTAGGAAGAAAGAAATGGTTAAGTGGATTATCACTACGTTATTTTTGCAAAGCATGGTTAATAATTCACCTAAGGGAATGAACAAGCTTTGATAGATGTAGATTAGAGTTGGTGGGAATACTTCAAGACAGGTTTACCATATGAATTTTTTCAATTCTCACTTTTTGATAACTCTAAGTTTTTGAATCTCCTATTTATGTTGTGTGAGTTATCTAGAGGACTTGAACTCATTTGATCAGTTGGAGATAATAGTAGAATGCATGTTGTAGGTTGAGTTGATTCCTTACAACACTTATTTGACTGCTATTTTGAATGTATCTTTAGCACATGGATTTATAGATGCATGTTTAAGACTCTTTGGGCATGTTTAAATGTTAGGTAGCATACACTTTAGGTTGTTTGCATTTGCTTAGCATATAAGTCCCATACTAGGGCATTGTATTGCAACATGTCCACAACATTTATTGTATATTGTTGACATTATAAACTTGTCATGTAGTTACATTGGGAGTTGTTTCAGTTTTTGGCAATTCACTGCTTTACAGGATGTGACATTTGGCTAGGCAATTTTTGGTATGTTGTAATCACTTTGGCAGTTGCAGATTCACTTACTCATGCCTTTGGATTAGGAATTTTTATAGTTTGATTATGAATCATTTTAATGTAATTATTTATATCCTTGTTATGATTGGGTTCTATTTTCATGGATGCAGTAGAACAGTTATAAGATTTTATAGGATATTGGACTTTTAGAGACCAAAAGCCTTCTATTACAGAGGTCTGATCAGAAATTAGGTTCTGAAAAAGGTTTCAAGTCAGATTTTTAGTGGTAGTACACTGTATATCTCATTGAGAGCTTTCCAGTACTTTTCATGGTTCACAAAACAGAGTCTGGATGTTTAAGATACGGTCATTTGAAGATTGATCGAAAAATGTCACTTGCGACATTTGGCATGTGAATGGTGGGAGGTGGTTTTGAACCCCTAACTTTCCACCCAGAATTGATTATCCTTGACCACTTGTGCTATAGGTTTCAAATTGAGTATAAAGGCATGAATTTCTATTTGTTTTAAATGGGTTATGGACTATGTATTTGTATTTTAAGAGGCCGAGAGTTTGTTTTAAGCTTGGAGATAGCTACCAAATGGGATTTTCTCCAATATCTGACCTTATACATAGAGGGTAAGACTTTTTAATTATGTTTTGTAATTAAAAAGAGAATTATTTTATTATTATTTGGATATACCAATGGATTAAGTGAAGGGACCAAAGCACATTCGGAAGGGGTTGAAGACTGAGGAAGGATTCCGTGTGACCGAGCTTGAGTATATCAGCAAGGTGGAGTTCTTAGATAGAGATTAGGCCTAAGAGAAGTTGTGCAGCATTTCAAGAATTTGTAAGCCATTTGTTGGGAAAATTTAATAGAAATGGTCCTCACTATTGGGCAAACCCAAAGATGTAGGCAAAATATGCCGAACTCTGTTATCAATGTCAGATGGTAACTTGTCATTTGCTTGCATGTTTTAATTTAGTTTTCTAATATTTTTAATTATGAAATCATGCAAAGATTAAATTTCATAAATTTACGACATTTGATGTAAAAAATAAAAACTGGTTTAATTAGTAAATGGAAGTAACAAGTCTTTTGAACATTCCAATCCAACCAAACAGCCGAGAACATTTTTGCCAAAACATTTTTCAAGTTCTTTTGAGTTTTTTCAAGAATTTGTTAAGTTTTGAGAAATTCAATATTTGTATTTAAAACTTCACTTTGAGTTGATTCATTGTAGTTTACGGATCACAACAAGAGCCTTGAAGTCTAGAAAATTTTCAAACACTTCAGAGTTTTGTTTGAGAAAACATATCTAAGTGTACCTAGAGAAATCATCAATGAAAGTGAGGATGTACTTGGCCCTTGTGAAAGATGGTTTGGGAAAGGGTCTCGATACATCACTATGGACTAACTCCAAAGGTTGTGAAGCCCTCCAAGCTTTGCCTTTGTCAAATTTTGCTTCAAGATGCTTCCCAAGGGAGCACCCCTCGCAAATTCCTTTTGAGAATTGGACACGAGGCAAGCCAATGACCATGTCATGTTTGCAAAGTTGCTCAAGGTAACGGTAGTTAAGGTGGCCAAACCGCTCATGCCATAATTTGCTAACTCCATCTGAATGAGTCAGCAATGCTATTGGAGAAGAATCAGGTGCAAAATGTGAGAAGGTGTATAACCTTGCTTGGTAATCTACCCTACCCACTGCCATTGTAGTATCACTATGCAACTCCCTAATAGCCATTGAATTTGGTGAAAACTCAACTCTCATGCCCTGACCAATGTGAGTGATTTGGTACACTGATAGGAGATTGGTTGAAAGAGAAGGAACACTTAGAACATTATTAAATGTTCCTCCTTCCATTTCAACTGACCCTCTCCCTGCAATGGAAACTGATGTGTCATCACCCAAACTAATTGAAGTCATGCTACAAGGCTCTAAAGATGAAAACTCAACTAGGGAAGAGCCCATGTGGTGAGAAGCACCTGAGTCAATGACCCATGAAGATGTAGAAGCTGTTGTAGCTACAAGGGCCTTGCCCTTTTCTTTCTCCTTACCCTTGCCTTTGCCTTAGTAAAATCTTGAGTAGATGAATTCTACTTGATGGACTTAGAAACACCTATGTTGTGCTTCTCTAGAAGATGAGTTAGATGATCTATTTGTTTCTTCATACATTTCTATTCATCATGCCCTGTCTTCTTACAATAGGCACACTTAACCTTCTCCTTCTTAGGTTTAGCATTGGAGGAGGAAGACTCAGTGTTGTTTTTGGCAGGATTGTTGTTTTCTTTCTTCTTCTCTTAGTCCTTATTCTTTTTTTTTCTTCTCATTTTTTGAAGTCTTATCCTTACCATTTCTAGCTATCAAAGCTTGGGGTTGAGTAGACTTCATTATGCCCATTTGAATTAGCTTATCTTTTTCCCTAGTCAAGTCAGCAATGAATGAATCCAAAGAAGGCATTTTCCATGTAGTGCCAAGGGCACTTTTTGTGGCATAGAAAGTGGAGACAAAGACTGAATAGCTTGGACCTAACTTTGCAAGAATAGAAAGGATGAGTTGATCATCTTTCTTCTCTATCCTGAATTATTTCAATTACAATCTAAGGGCCTTAAACTTAGTGAAGAAGTCCTTTAGGGTGTCAAAGTTACTAGGACTTAGACTTATGAGTTCGTTTTCGAGCTCATGACCTCTCATCTCATCAAGCTTCCCAAATAAGGTTTCTAGGGTGTCCCATATGTCTTTGGGAGTCTTAGATGTTTCTAAATGGAAGAGAAGTTCTGGAGATATAGACAAGCTCAGTAATCCATAGGCTTCATCACTGTGGTTGTACCACTTGACCTTTTCAGCATCAGTGCTAGGTTCTACTTCAGTACCCATGGTGATTTTATATAACCCTTTACTTTTAAGAATGATTGACATTTTAACCTTCCTTTCATGATAGTTTAAGGGTGTTAGGAGTTTAAGTTGAAAATAATCCATTTTAAGCTGAATTTAAGTGAAGTTATGTTGATTGCAAGTTGTGAAATTATGCAAAAAGGAGAATGAAAGCAAAGATTGCAAGTGTTGAAAAGCAATCACACCCCCTCGAAATGTTGAGCCCCCCCCCCCCCAAATATGCAAATGCATGCTCAAAAGACATCGGGCTCAGCCAAGAATGTGTCTTAGAGCAATCAGTGCAAGACTTTAAGCAAACAGGACGTCAAACTCAGCCGAAAATGCATCTCAGGAGGCCCAAAATTTATTTATTTATTTTTTGGAGAACTTTATAAAGTAGTGCATTTTTGACAATTATCTAGCTTAATTATGGATAATTTAAAACTAATCACTTTTGCAAAAGATGGCACTTGAATTTGAGCTATCGTTTGCAAGATTTTAAAGTTTTAATTTCCCGTAAACTAGTAATTTTACAAATAAAACACTAAAACAAAAAAATGCCTGTTTTGAGAGAGAAAGTGGCCTTCCAACCACTTGTTGGACTCGACACAGAGAGAGGAATCCAAAGGAGGTCTTTGTGAGGGGGAATTGGCCTCCTGCCAATCTGGGCCTCACCCTTCATCTTCAACAAGGGAAAACTCAAGGTTTAATTAAAACCCCCAAAATCCCAAAACTTAAAATTGTTCCTAAAAATTCATTTATTACTCAATTTGACTGAAATAAATTTTGAACAATCAAATTTCAATTGAGAATTTAAGAACAAAGATAGATTTACCAATCAAACTGCCTGTTGAGGGCCCACATGAGGTGCCAAAGGGAAAAAGTGCACCATTTTCAAAAAGACAACAGTTTTGACTGTTTTCACTAATTTTCACTTGGTATTTGACTGCTCCACACAAGAGTACAGCCAAGGATAAGGTGTACAGAGAGCAAGTCTATTTAACAAAATTCCCAACACTCTTTTTTCTGTTGTTCAACAGCCAAGGTGAAACATCAACATGAAACGCCAAATCTTGGAGGAGAGTGTGACTGTGCATGTGTATAGACCGTACGGTCCACACCAATCTTCAAGGCAGATTCCAAACCTCAACTTCACACTTCAAGATTAGTTTCACACCATACATTCAACACCAGCATTCAACAAAATATCCAAATGCCTGGGTTAAGGAGATAAGCGTGAAAGTGGAAGAGATGACTTTTCAGGAGACACCAGGCTATACGGCTCATGCAACCTTCAAGAAAACTTAAGAGGTTTTCCACATGTTAGATGCCAACACACTAGTTTTTCAATGCAAGCTTTCCAATAACATCAATGACGTTCCAAGAAAACTTGCAAATTATTTGCACGCATGTATGCTCCTATACTTCACACAGAGAATGAGTCAAACCTACAGATCTACATCAAGGCTTATATGCCAGTACAAACATAATGCATGCAAATAACAAAATCAAAGATCCTTTGCAAGCAAAAAGCTCAAGATTTTAGAATAAACTAATAGCATAACTAGACACATGATTATCAGGGTGGCTTTGATACTATATCAGAGCTGTTGCCAGGGTCTGAATAATATGAATGCAATGGTCAAGTGATCACACGAGATGAAGCTAGTGCACAACACAAAAAAGCTAAAGCAAAGTGAAATCACTAAAAGAGATAATTTGCAAAATACAAATAGGAGGAAAACCGAATATTTTATTAACTTAATATGGCCAAAGTGAAGAATACATATAAGAGAGCACGTAACTCCTCCACAAAAGGTGGTTAAAGCACCCTAAGAATAGACTGTAAATCCTCCATGAAAGTTGCTGACAAGGTGCTAAGAATAGAGAAGTAACTCCCATACCCGAAATATCTGGTCAAAGGAGTTACTTATGACATTCTTATGACACCTATGACACATCTATGACACACATCTCCACATAAGCTAGCCTATCCCACGAATGTAGGAAAACTCCATGTATGCACAAATATATAATATTCCCTAATTAAATAATAGGGAAAAATAAAAACCTACACTAATAAACATCAATTTCCATTCAAATTGAGACTTCATTATACATGAATATATTACTCAATAACATAATTTCAATCACACTAGGAGCAACTCTAATCAGGCATTTAGGGTGGGCCATCTACATCAACCTAAATTTGGTGAAGTACCTGAGGTGGATCAAACCCTAGATCACCCAGCTAATTTTGAATTTAAGAATAATTTCCAATATACTCAAATATGAGTGATATTTTGGTTAGTTATATACATGGGGATTGTATACATTATAGATTACATAATAATGTAGTGGCATACATTTTTGGGGATGAGTTTTAAAGGTACCTAAAACTTTGTAGTCACCAATGTCCCCAACTTCAGTCTCAACCTCCAACACAATAAACTAAATCTCATGATTCACCTAAGGAGGCTATAAAATATTAATATCATGTTTTTAGTTTATCAAATAAATCCTAAGACCCCTCTAGCCTCTCCTAAGGATGTGCAAAAAGGACCTAAAACTAGTCTATTTTCTGAAGGGGTTCCTCTTTGTGAGGAATATAAAGAAGAAAGGAAAGAATATTTAGGTACCAAAATATTGGAAGAATCAAAATAAGAGGTGAAGAAAAAGGATCAATTTGATATAATTGAAGTGGGAGAGTTAGAAAAAATATAAACAAAATAGGTTGAATCTATAAGAATAAAGACAATACAAGAAGAAGACAAACAAGAGGATAAGGCACTAGACTCTGATGCAGACTCAAGACTAGTAATCCCTACTAAGGGAAACATTCATAGTTATATTTAGGTCACCAATCCCATGATTTTATATTACTCCTTTGTAGTTACAACATAGGGTATAGAGGTTTTAACCTCTGCACACGAACTACTTGGCCATCTCCTTCAAGGCCACCTTCCCTTTCAAGTCCATCCCCTTAACTAGTAGTGTCATTACCACAACCCACTCTAATTTACTCCTCCATTATGAACATTTAAATAACTTAAATACAAAAAATATACATGGTAGATACTAAAGTATGTAAAGTAGATAGGGCATACTCAAGTAATTAAATTAGGTATGGAATACTTAAGTACAAGAAGGTAGGTATGGAATATTCATGATCAAGATATGGCTCAAGTATTTTGGTAGGGAATACTCAAGATCAAGATATGGCTCTTTTACTCATTTAGGTATGGCATACTCAAGTAACTAAAGTAGGTAGGGTATACTCTATTAGGTAAAATAGGCATGTGGTCCTCAATGGTATAGATATATTACATATGTAACATGATTCAAAACTTTGTTTCTCATTCTATCTTCCAATCCTAAAATTTTGAAAATTAAGTATTGACTAGAATTAGTTTTAAAAAAATAACTTTTAAATGAAAAATCCTACAACTATGAGATTGATTTCATAATATATAGAGTGGCCTAATTTGTTATATTTAGTAAAATAAATTTAAATATACTTAGACTTATTACATTTATTTTACTAAATATATCCCCTTTTCTAAAGGGTGTATTCCCCTTGTACTATATAAGGGGTATGCCCTTTACCTTGGAACTTTTGGAATTTTTCTCTTCCCTCCAAAACATAGAATTTCATAGGGCTTACATGTTTTGTGAAGGGCTACACCCATTACATATTTCTAATATTTCACTTTTCCATTTTCCCTCCAAATTTGGCTTAGTTATAGGCCTGGGGGTCCGAACCTAGCATAAACTCTATCATGGACCACCCATATGATTTTTTATAAATTTTTGTGTCTTTTTCATCTTTTTCGACACATCTGATCAGGCAAATTTACTTATTTTTAAAAATATATATATATAAATAGGTTTGTAGAGGAGAAAATGTAGTTTTTTAATATATAATATTTTTCAATGTTAAACTATTATTTTTAATTATTACTTAATTTCTACGTAACATACCTCAATATGGACTATATTTATAACATTACAAATATCTCTATAATATTTTGATCGTTAATCAAAACTTTATGAAACTTATATCTCAATGATCTACATATTGTCAATTATGCTTTAAAAAAATTGATTTTCATAACGTTAAGGTCAAAATATTATGTTTGTACACTTGAAATTTTAATTTTCAAGCTATCTTGACTCGTACAATTTTTGTATTTATATATTAAAAATTTAATAAAAAATATTCTCAACGATATTTGACATTTCATCTATCCATATATGAGATTTTATATAATAATTCATCAATTTACTTTAAAAAAAGTGTGTTCGTACATATGCAGTCTACTTATCTTTTAACAAAAAAGTGTCAATACATTGTTATACATGCATCCATTTCACACACTTTTAGTACTTGGGTATTAAAAAAATTATATATTTATAAAGTAAATTTAAAATGTCACAATTCATATTCTTATGTCATTGTCAAATTCTTTTTCCAAGTGTCTCTAAAATTCTCTCCAAATTAAACTATTATTATTATTTCTTTTGTCCCCCATTACCCTACATCTACACAAATGTAATAATATAAAAAAAACTTATTGTGTCTATGTGCATTAAATCATAATACATTTGTAAATAACAGTAGGATAAAACAACAAAATAGATAAATTGAAGAAATGTAATTTGTATTTGCAGTGTGACTGAGAATTAGGGCCAAATTCACAGGGACTAAAGGAGAAGAAAAAAATCACCGTAAATTTACTCATACTCCAGTAAATTTAAAAAAAAGAGAAGCAACAACTTCAGGTCATGAGATATAGTGCTCTATATCTCATGCTAAAACCATTGGTTAATTCAGTTCTACATTAGATGGCAATTAGGAAACTACTAGGACAATTAAGTAATCATTGTTTTATAAGAAGTGATGATTTTCCGTAGTAGTTAATCACATCCAATAATAACCAAAAAATTTCAACTTCTCATTTGAAACATTTTCAAGATAAAAAATTATCTCAAAAATCACACCACAAAACATAAAAGAGGAGAGTAGGATTTGGAATGCCTCAGACAAACTAAAGTGGAAAAATAGCCAAGTGAAAGTAAAAAAAGAGAAGTCAAGAAGAGCAAAGAGGTATATTTAATCCAACTACAAATGTATGTATGAACATTTGTTTATTGACTTTTAATCTTGGAAGAGAATGAATGTTATATATATTCTTTGTACTACCTTAAAAAAATATGAGTTTTGATTTCAATCTCGTGTGTGTGTGTGTGTGTGTGTGTGTGTGTGTGTGTGTGTGTGTGTGTGTGTGTGTGTGTGTGTGTGTGTGTGTGTGTGTGTGTGTGAAGAATAGATTGAAAGGAACATGTTATCTTTTATTGGACCTTCCCATCCTTAATTGCATCATAAAATTAATCCAAATAATTTAAAATGAAAATTGTTAAGAAAAAAACATGTATATTTCTTATACAAAACAATCACTATTTTAAAAACCACTTTTTCCAATAACCCTTGGTATTTAAAAAGACCATCTTACTTACATAATTTTTTAATAAATTTAAATTTAAAAAATAATTTAATTTATAAGTTGTTTAACATTTTCTTAGCATATGTAAGGTTATATTGAGGACCTTGGACAGCCCTTATATGAAATTGACTCATCTCCTTATGCTTTATATTATTGCCTAATATTTTGTTATAAGATTAACATTTCATAACAAAAATTATTATGATGAACAAAATGTAAGAAATTACATATTTTTTTAATAAATGCATTCAAAGTATCTAGATGCTCTTAGGACCAAAATATTAAAATCAAATAACGTGAGATAAAATTTTGTTGTCAAAACATTGCAATGTCTACATATTTACATTTTGTACCTTGACACAATCTTATTCTAGTATGGGATAAAATATTATATCAAATCTTAATGGCCAATATGAATGATAATTATGAAATTCCATCAACTAACATGTCACAGATATTTGAACTAGAATACAAAATCATCAAATAATGTGTAAATAAGAGCCATTTAACATTTTTCTTACCTCTTAATAGTTAAGAAAATAAGGTTTGATTGTAATTTTTAGGTGCATGTCATTTATCACTATGTCAGTTATGTTTGTAGACTTAAGCTTTCTATTAGCATAGTATATAATTTGGGGAAGCTATAAACATGTCACGTCTCTCGATTCTATACAAAGTGGTAGCCAAAATATATAGTTAAATTTGACAGTAGATATAAAAATTAAATGATGTGGGTTGATAGTGATTTTAGACATACTAAGCACAATTGAAGATGCCAACAACCTTTGAGGGGCCAAACACTGATTAATTTACTTATAAATAATACTTAACTATTTTGATTAAGTTACTTATAAATATTACTTAACTACTTAAAACCTCTTGAAACTATGAGAAGTTTTCGCTAACACAACCTTAATATTTATATTAGAAAATAGAATGAAAATAAACTTTCACTAAAGCACTCTAAAATACAACTTAAAATGAAATAAAAGAATAGTCCATTTTCCCTTAATATATTACCTTATCATATCTAATATCATCACCATTTTTAAATTATATCCATTTCATATAAAGTAAAATTAAAACTAGCAGTTTTCTCAGAGGAGTAAGACATGTTGGAAGGTATTTACTATCAACAGTAGTATGACACATGAAACCCTTAAATATTTTTCAATCTTATCTAACCTTTTTTCCATGAAACACCAATCTGATATTTTTAGTGGGGGTGATAGTGGACAAGAAGGTGGTGTGTTAATTCATATGACATGGAAACAAGATATGTGGGGAGGAGATATCACATTTCATAGTGAACTTGAACAATGATGAAGTGATGTGAAAATTCAAAGCCATAAAGAACATGAAAGTGGTGAGAGATTCCAAAGTGGGATGAGCATTGTGAGGGGTGTGACTTCATGATCTAGAAAAGTGGGGTTTTTAATTAAAAGAATTTAAATCGCTAGAAGTACTATAGATGAAACCAATGAGCACTCAAATCATTTCACTTTTTGTGCACGAAGCATTAAGTAATAATAATTTGATATTTCTAGTGGAAGTTGTGGTGAAAATGAAGCAGTGTGTTATTAATATATGTAATAATGATTTATATTAGTCATATTAATTATATTTATATTCTTAAATTAAAATACATAAATAATTTTAATATAGAATATGATATAAGAAATTATATTAGATATTAAATATATATTATTATAAATAATAATAATACTAATTGATACAAATATATTATGATTAATAATATATTATATGTAGTATAAATATATCAAAAATTCTGTTATATGTAAGTCTAATGAATATATATAAATTATAAATTTATATTATTTATTAAATAAGTTAATACTAGTTGTTGAGAAGTCTATTCCTATCATATATGAAACTATAGTCTTCAGGCATAATTTGGAGTTGTTACATGGTTAATGGAAAATGGTTTTCATTGATTAGGACCTTTTTTGTTTATAATAAATTACCAGCATTTGTTTTTCATTTTTGAAATTGTGATATGCTCACGATTTCCATGATCTAATAAGAAATTTAAAAAATGGAAATTACTAACTTACAGATCCAAACAGTAAAATGATGAACCACATGACTAATAGATCAACAGGTGCCTTTACGGATATGCACAGAATGGTTTCCCTGATGGTGCTTTAAGGATTTTGAATGAAATGTGTCGAGAAAATGTGATCTCTTGGAGTGCCAAGGTTTTAGGGTATACAAAAATTGTGTTGTCTCAAAAGACACTAGAGGCATTTTAAGCAAATGCAATTTGTAGAATCAGTTTCAAGAAATGCTATGGCACTTTTAACAAAAGTATTTAGGTTGAGTTTTACAAATTAACAAGGGATAGGTGGTGGTTGTACAATTGTATTTCTCTTTTTTTATTATTCCAGCTAACCCATCATGAATTTGCAACCTCTATTATTTTTTGTTTTGGCTTGGTTTGTTATTGATTAGCTAAAATACAATACAACAATTGATGTATTGGTAATTATGGAAAATCTATTATATATGGCATATTTTATAAGTATGTGATTTGAGATTTACTCAAGAAATTTTTAAAATTCCCTATTTTTTGTCTGTGTTGTCGCATTAAGTAGTATTGGTAAGGTGTTAGCTTAACTATTTGTAAATATATATTTATCTAATAGTTATTTATGACAAAGCTAGTGATTATGTCATTTAATCCCTAAAAATTTTTGCAGATTATTTTAGGCACATGGATATGGCTCATATGTGGTGCTTCAGAACTATTATGTTCTAACGTCTCTTCATCTAGACAAAAATGCACATGAACATTTTGAGAAAATAACTCACCAAATGCTCATTGACATAGACAATCCAAATATGGCAATAATAGAAGCATTAATGACACTAGATATCCCTATCAATGTCTATGTAAAGGTGTAGAGGTCAAGTTGAAATAGGAGATCAAATATTTTCAAATTCTATTTTGCCATTTCTTATTGTTATCAGTTAAACCTATTGTAGAATTTGAGATTTATGCTCAATTTTTATGCAATAACTGGTAGATAATACCTTAACATTTTTCAGGTTTGGATGTGTAGCTAATAAATGTTTTACTGTAAGAGCAGATGATCAAAAAAATAATTGTTTTCATGTTAATATTTTGGTTTGATGTTCATCCTAGCTTTCATCCTTAAAAATATTTGTATCTTTTATCTGTTGGGCATTTGTATATTCCATTTTTTTATGTTTATTTTTCTTGGATAATAAGGGTTACAAGAATATCTTGGGTTTTGCCAAATTTAACAGATAAAAAAGAAAATATCTAAAATTAGTTGTAGATTCAGATATAACATTTAGGGGTGCTAAAATATTAAATAAATAAGTTGAAGTATTGGTGGAAATGCCATGTGTTGGTGCACTTTTATGCAAATGTAGATCAACTTATGCAGTTGATAATTTTATAGCACCAACTTCCTTATAACTATTAGCCATCATGATAGCATTGTCAAAGGTCATAGGGCCTAAAGTACATCATGTATCTATCGACCGTAGAAGCAAGATAACATGCATGAAGGATTATGACCTATGGGATCGTGCCATGTGGCAACATCTTGAGTGGTTGGAGGACTGAGTGGCCAACACATAGGAGCCAAACCCCTGACACCTTGAGTGATTGAGATTGTGCCATGTGGCATGATCTTAGGGACTTAGATTCTTAGGATATTGGCTTTTATACATCTACCTATTAGTCCTCTGACCACCTGAGATCATGCCACATGGCATGATCACAAGGACTTAGGGTCCTCAGGAGTTTGACTCCCCTACATTGGGTCCTCCAACCTCTAGCTTTTTGAGATCTTTCCATGTGGAAAGATCTCAAAAGGCCAGACACTAGAGGGCCCAATGTAGGTGAGTCAAACTCCCAAGGACCTTAAGTCCCTAGGATCATGCCAAGTGGCATGATCTCATGGCACTCAGGGGCCTTAAATAAGCCCAATCATATATAATTCAATCGTGTAGCAACGTGTAAGACTTGCTACAAAGTGGTACAAAAAATGAGAATTATTGATAATTGTGTCTAAAAGAATGATCAAATCTCAAGGATATAGGTTAAAAAAATTCACTTGTTTGGATTGTATACAAAAAATTGCCTTCAATTGAACTATAATTTTTAGTTATGATGTTTACACATAATAAAATACAACAAATGGGTGGATACATTAAGTTGGGGGAGAAAAAAGGTGGACAAAATGAAAAACACAAACATTTTTGTAGAGGGCATAAGCCATTTTGAAAAGGGTGTACACCCTTAATTTAAAAAAAAACATAAAAAATTGATTTGGGTTGGTCCCAAACCTAATGGATTTACGCCCTTTTGAGTAAAGCACATGTGCACTATGAAATGCATGTTTTGGAGGGAAGAGAATATTTTTAAAAATTATGAGGTAAAGGGCATACACCCTTGATCTATATTATGTTTTGGGTTCTTTATTGTTTGTGCATATTAAAATATATTTAATAAAATAAATGTAAGTATAATATAAACTTATACTTTAAATTTATTTTACTAAATATAACAAATTAGTGTTACTCTACATCTTATGAAATCTATTCTAGAGCTATAAAAGTTACCATTTAAAAGTTCATTTTTCAAAATCTATTCTAGTCAATACTTAATTTTCAAAATTTCAATATTGAAAATGGCCAAAATATTAGATTTATTTAGTTCAAATATTATGTATGGATGTCATTGGTTGAGATAAAAATAAGAGTCCACATATCTATTGGGGCTTACGTATGAACTGATCAAGATATATATGGGGCCTATGCTAACAAAGGTGTAACATATATGTAATATGATGGGATGGAGCTTTCCCTACCTACTTCATTGATGCTAAGGAGAAAGGCAAGGGAAGCTTGAATTTATGATATATAGTTTTGCTTCACCAATAGCATATCATGGGAAGCTTGTCTTTCGAATAGATAAAAAGGTAGTAAGGCATAGCTATAAACGGAATCTTGCCTTCCCAGTATCTAGCTTTTCTTTCCTTCTAAATTAATGCATAACTATCAAGGGAAGTTTTTTTCTCATATATAGCTTTGTTCTTTCCCTACCTACTTTTTCACTCCCTCATCAGCCCTTATTATCCCTCATCATCTTTAATCACTCCCTCATCATCCCTCATCATCTCTTATCTTCCCTAGTCACTCCATCATCATCTCTCATTATCCCTCATCATTCCTAGTCACTCCCTCATCAACCCTCACTGTCCTTCATCATACCTCATCATCCCTTATTATTACTAATCATTCTCTCATCAACCATCATCTTCCCTATTCACTCCCTCATCATCCCTCATCACCCATAATAATCCCTAATCACTCCATCATCCCTCATTGTCATTAATCATACCTTTATTAACCCTATCATCCCCAATAACTTCCTCATTATCCTTCATTATTAATCATCATCTATAATCACTCCATCGACCTTCATCATCCCTCATCATCCTTAATCACTGCCTCACTAGCCCTCATCATCCCTAGTCTCACCCTCATCAACCCTTGATGTACCTTATCATCCATAATCACTCCATAATATATATTAATAATCCCTCATCATTAATAATCATTCCCTCATCATCCCTAATCTCCCCTAGTCACTCCATCATCATCCCTAATTACTCAGACCTTCTTATCCTTCATTCTCCCTAATCACTCTCTCATTATCCCTAATCATCCATAATCACTCCCTCATCATCCCTCATCATTTATCATCATCCTTGGTTACTCCATCATACTTCATTATTCCTTATCATCCCTTATCATTCCCTCATCATCCCTCATTATAATTAATCACTCCATCCCCATCCATCTTCATCCCCAAACATTCACTCCTCGACCTTCATCATTCCTAATCACTCCCTCATCATTTTTAGGCACACTCTCATCATCTCTCATCATCCCTAATCCTCACCTTTCCTCATCCCTTATCACTCAGTCATTGGCCCTCACTGTCCCAAATTATAATAAATAAAATATATTATGTCAAATCAATTTTATCATTGTGGAACATAGGCTTCGATGTTTAGAGGATTGAGATTTATGGGGTTTAGGGTTTATATTTAAGTTCTTAGTTTTTAAGATTTTAGGGTTTTATGATTATAATTTTTTTATAGTTTTTTAGATCAAGGTTTAAGGTTTTGGGTTGTAAGTTTAAGGGTTTGGGTTTTAATGGTTAAGGATTTTAGGGTTTAATGGTAAGGGTTCAAGGTTTTGGGTTTTACTTTTAAGGGTTTGAGTTTTAAGGGTTAAGGATTTTAGGGTTTTATGGTAAGGGTTTATGAGTTAGGGGTTTGAGGTTTAGGGTTTATATTTTTATATTTTAGGGTTTTATAGTTTAAGGGTTTTGGGTAAGTGTTAGGGTTTTAAGTTTATGAATTAGGGTTTAGGGGTTTATGGTTTAATGTTTTAGGGTTTAGGATTAACATAAAGGGTTTTGTGTTAGGGTTTAATGCCTTAGCATTTAGATTGGTCTAGGGTCTATGATTTAAGGGTTAAAGGGTTTGGAATTTTTGGGTTTAGGGGTTTTATGGTTTTGGGTTTGTTATTTTAGGGTTTTATGGTTTTATCATTTAAAGGTTTTTAGGTTTAATATTTTAGGGTTATTGCATTTAGAGTTTAAGGTTTTAGGTATGGAGTTAGGGTATGGGGTTAGGGTACTAGGTTTATAGTTAATGGGGTTTAGGGTTTAGATTTTAGAAATTTAGGGTTTTAAATTTTTATGTTTTTTGGGTTTAGGGAACTTAGGGTTTATGTTTAAATATTAAGTTTTAAGTGTTTTAGGGTTTAAGGTTTTAGGGTTTAGGGTCTAATATCTTAGGTCTTATGTCTTGTGTCTTGGTCTAGGGTATAGGGTCTAGTGTCTAATTTTTAGGGTTTAGGGTTTTGAGGTTTAGGATTTTGGGGTTTTTAGGTTTGATATTTTTGTATTTATGGTTTTGGGTTTATTGTTTTAGGTTTAATGTTTTGAGCTTGGTTTTTTGGGGTTTATGGATTTATTATTTTAGGGTTTAGGGTTTATGGTTAGGATTAATGTTTATGATTTAGGGTTAGAGTTCTTGCAAGTTTTAAATCACATCAAGGCTCATACACACAAGGGAACCCCTAAATTCCACTATTACTAGGATAATGGATAGTAGTTTTTCAATGCCTTAACTTATTAGGGTTCACATGTAATAAATATATATTAAGAACCATTTCGCATGAATATGTATTATCATAGTGAAAGAAGAATCTCACCCTAAAATGTATTATGTCCAATTATCATTATTTTTAATACCTATAAACCATTATTACATATAGTGGTTACTATGCTTAGATGTTGGACTACATTAGCTAGATTATACCTAGTTTTAGATGTTGGTGACCAACTATCTATCTATCTAATAATCCACTCTACTATGGATCTAGACTCAATAAATTTCAATCCATGTCCTTTAATGACCCATAAATATGTGGAATCAAGTATCCCACTAATATTTTCCATCGATGGCTATGTTTGGGATTGGCTCAACTCTCAAATTGGGCAATCAAATCCCTTTCCTATAGATTTTTTCTAGTAGAGAATGATATATTCCTAGTATAAGACTACAAAATTGGGACCATAAATCACAAGTATTTAACTAAATATTTGAGAATTCTTGACCACAAGTGACTATATACATTTCTATGATTGACCATGATTAATGCCTCGATCAATGATGTAACCACATTGATGCATAGTAAAATGATTGGTTCATTTTCAACCATGAAATCAATTTCCATTAAAATTGAGACTTCATTGTACATAAATATATTAATCAATAACATAATTTCAATCATACTAAGATAAACTCTAATCAGGCATCTAGGATGGGCCATCTACATCAACCCAAATTTGGTGAGGTACCTCAGGTGGATCAAACCCTGAATCACCTAGCCAATTTTGAATTTAAGAATAATTCCTAATATACTCAAATATGAGTGATATTTTGGTTAATTATATGAATGGGTATTGTATAAATTATATATTACATAATAATTTAGTGGCATACATTTTTGGGGATGAGTTTAAAAGGTACCTAAAACTCTGTAGTCACCAATGTCCCTAGCTTCAGTCTCAACCTCCAACACAACAAACTAAATCTCATGATTTACCTAAGGATGCTATACAATCTAAAGCTCATTTTTATAGTTTATAAAATAAATCCTAAGACCCCTCTAGCCTCTCTCAAGGATGTGTAAAAAGGACCTAAAATTGGTCTATTTTCTAAATGGGATCCTCTTTGTGAGGAATCTAAAGAAGAAAAGCAAGAATATTTAGGTACCAAAATCTTGGGAGAATAAAAATAAGAGGTGAATAAAAAGGGTAAATTTGATATAATTTAATTGTGAGAGTTATAAAAAATATAACCAAAATAGGTTGAATCTATAAGAATAGAGCTAATACAAGAAGAAGACAAACAAGAGTATAAGGCATTAGACTCTGATGTAGAATCAAGACTAGTAATTCCTTCTTAGGGAAACATTCATAGTTATATTTAGGTCACAAATACCATGATTTTAATTTATTCCTTTGTAGTTACAACACAAGGTATAGAGGTTTCAACCTCTACACATGAACTACTTGGCCATCCCCTTCAAGGCCACCTTCCCTTTCAATTCCGTCCACTCAACTAGTAGTGTCATTACCACAACCCACTCCAATTCACTCCTCCATTATGAAAATTTAAATAACTTAAAGACAAATAACATATGTGGTAGATACCACACCACATAGGAATAATGCAAGCATTAGTAGTTCTACTCGACACCCTCTCCACTTTCTTATCTAAATAAATGCCTCAATGCTACCCCCAAGTATCAATCCACCTTATACCTATAAAGATATGATTAAAAAATTCAAAGGAGTGGATCTTATGGTTCCCCAATGGGTAAATGAGTCTTAATATAGGTAATAGGACAAATAAGGCCTTTTTATCATAGAATTTTTGGATATCAATCAACAAAATTGATTACTATATGAAAGCAATTATATGTGGAATTAAACCAGATAGATAAGTAACTAGAATCAAAAATAACAAAGAATAAGAGATACAAGAAACCACCCTGAAAACTTGTATTAAACTCTTTACAGAAGGAATTACAATTGAAGAAACTTCTTTTCTTCCACACCTCTCTCAAATGTACAGATCTCTTCTTAGATCTCTTTCCCTCAAGAGTTTTCTCTCTCAATTACAATCAACTCCAACAACCTGGATTGATACACATATACAATCTGTATTCTACTTCTACAGTAGTGTCTACTAAGCTATGAAGATCTATCCCTAATATATAAATTTAGAGATTCATGAGCATACAATTGCAACCACTAGATGCACCTCTTAATCAAGGGTTCTAATCAGTTCTACTCAAATTAGAAACACAGACTTACAACCAACAGTTCATCCTTACATGAAAACATTCTGTTCTCGCACGAAAATAGATCTCGGACACACACAGGTGACCGACGTTGGTCCCTGTATGCCTGCTTGTGCCTGACGTCAGCTGACCTACTACCGATGCTGGCAGCTTCTAGTTTGCTCCTGACCGTCGATGAAAACTATGGACTTCTAGCAACTTCTATATTCACTCATGGGTGAAGCTTTTAGCTGCATACCTTAACAATCTCCCACTTAGAGATAAATAGCTACACCAGTACATATACAACAACATCTTCTAGCTCCTCCATCTTCAACTCAATCATGAAGACCGACGAAAGTTGAATGAAGATTCAACTTCTCCTTTGTAACTGGCTTGGTTAACATATCAGTAGGATTCTTTTATGTATGGATCTTCTCCAGCTTCAACTCACCATCCTCCAATACTTGTCTAATGAAGTGGTACCTAAGCTGTATATGCTTTGTTCTTGAATGAAAGGCTGAATTCTTAGCCAAAAGAATTGCACTCTAACTATCACTGTATAGTCTGCAACTCTCTTGCTCCTTTCCAAGCTCTTCCATGAACCGTGTCATCCATATCATCTCTTTGCTAGCCTCTATGACTGCAATATATTCTACTTCTGTAGTTGACAAGGCAACAACCTTCTACAACTTTGATATCTAGCTAACCGTCGTTCCACCTACAATGAAAACATATCCTGTAGTGCTTCTCCTGCCATCCAAATCACCTGCCATATCTGAATCTACATAACCATGTAGAAAAGTATTTGAACCACCATAGCACAAATGCCTACTACTGGTTCCTTTCAGATATCTAAGGATCCACTGAACTACTTTCCAGTGTTCCTTTCCTGGATTGGCCATATACTTACTTACAACTCCCACTGCTTGGGCAATATCAAGCCTAGTACAAACCATTGCATACATTAAACTTCTTACTACGGAAGCATATGGAACTTTCCTCGTGTACTCTACCTCATCATGTGAATTAGGACACTGTTCTTTACTCAACTTGAAGTGTCCAGCCATAGGTGTGCTTATCAGTTTCGCATCCTGCATATTGAACCGTTTCAACACCTTGTTCACATAATCCTCTTGAGACAAAATCAACCTGTGATTTTTCCTGTCTCTCTTAATACTCATGCCAAGGATTTTCTTTGCTACTCCAAAATCCTTCATGGCAAATGTGTGAGCTAATTTCACCTTAAGCTCAGAGATATCCTGCATGTGTGATCCTACAACCAGCATATCATCTACATACAATAACATAATAATATATCTACCATTATCCAATCTCTTAAAATACACACAATGGTTAGATTGACATCTACTGTATCCATGCTCAGTCATAAACCTGTCAAATCTCAGATACCATTGTCTTGGAGCTTGCTTGAGGCCATACAAGCTTTTCTTCAATCTGCACACTAGTTTCTCCTTACCTTTGACCTCAAATCCTTCTGGCTGATCCATATATATTTCTTCATCCAAATCTCCATGAAGAAATGCTGTCTTAACATCAAGCTGCTTAAGATATAAATCCTCAATAGCAACTAAAGATAGTACAGTCTGTATAGAAGTCATTTTAACAACAAGAGAAAAAATCTCACCAAAGTCAATACCTGGTTTCTGTGCAAATCAT
Organism: Torreya grandis; assembly: GCA_037957365.1. Classification (NCBI taxonomy): domain Eukaryota; kingdom Viridiplantae; phylum Streptophyta; class Pinopsida; order Cupressales; family Taxaceae; genus Torreya; species Torreya grandis. The sequence goes on from JARHVA010000558.1 coordinate 98,632, forward strand.
TTCACTACCAATTTGGCCTTATATCTCATCTGTCCATTCTCACCTTTCTTCAACCTGTAGATCCATCTGTTCTTCAGTGTCTTCTTTCCTGCTAGCAACTCAACCAAATCCCATTTTTGGTTCTCTTTCAAGGAATCAATTTCCTCATTCATGCCTAGCTCCCACTGACTCTTAGATTCCACCTATATTGCTTCATCAAAACTCTTTGGTTCACCACCATCAGTTAGCAATAAATAAAATAGTGAAGGGGAATATCAAATTGGAGGTTTACTTACCCTTTCTGACCTCCTGTTGGGAATTTGAGACTCATTCACAACACGTTGTCCACCCAAATTCTCTGATAGTGACCAACCTCAGTCACTTCCAGGCCTGTAACTGACTGTCATTGGTTCTGCTTGACTAACGTTGGTTCCTGCCTGGCTGACGTCGATCACTATCTGACCAACATCAGTTCCTGTACTACCACCATCGATTCCTACCTGATCGGCACCGGTCTCTATGTTTTCCTATCTGTGATTTTTCTTTTCCGTGAGCTCTTTTTGGACATTCACCTTGTCCAATTCTCCATTGCTCTGCCCAGATTAATTTAGCTTCTTGAGCTAATCACTATACATCACTTTTTCATTGAAAACAACATCACAGCTCCTAATTATTTTATTAGTTCCTAGATTTCAAAACCTGAATCTGAAATCATCAGAGCCATAGCCTATAAATGTGCACGTCATAGACTTAGCATCCAGCTTCTTTCTATTTTCCTTATCAACGTGCACGAAGGCTTCACAACCAAAAAATTTGAGAAATGATAGATCTACCTTTTTACCTATCCATGCCTCTTCTGGAATTCCACCATCCAGCACTGTAGAGGGTCCTCTGTTAACCAGGTAAACTGTAGTATCCACAGCTTTTGCCCAAAACTCTAAGGGCAAACCAACATGCAATCTCATACACCTTGCACGCTCCATGATTGTTCTGTTCATCATTTCAGCAACTCCATTTTTCTGAGGTGTTCTTGGAACAGTCATTTGCATGTGGATCCCATGCATATAACAATACCAATTGAACTTGTGGCTACAAAACTCACTACCATTGTTAGATCTAAGGCACTTCAATCTCTTGCCTGTTTCATTCTCAACCATAGCTTTCCAAATCTTAAACGTGTCAAAAACATAAGATTTCTTCTTAATATAATAGACCCATACCTTTCTTGTAACATCATCTATGAAGGAAACATAGTACTGAGATCCTCCAATAGAAGCAACTTGAGCTGGTCCCCACACGTCTGTGTGAACAAGCTACAATTTGTGCTTCTTCTTTGTTGACCCAGTCTTGAGAAACCTCACTCTCTTCTGTTTTTCAAAAATACAGTCTTCACAGAAATTTAGATCTATGCTTTTCAAATCTGGAAACATACCTTTTGACTTAAGAATTGTCATTCCCTTCTCACTCATGTGGCCAAGCCTTTGATGCCACAATTTTGCATCTACATCTGAAGTAGATAATACAGAAGGAGAATTATCAATAATACAATTACATAAATAGAGAGAACCTACTCTCTTACCTCTGGCCAATACAAGTGCACCCTTGGAAACATTCTAAGATTCACCTATGAGAGTTACTGTACAACCCTCATCCCCTAACTTTCCTGTAGAAATCAAATTCCTCTTCAGGTTGGGAACATGCAGGACATCTCTCAACACCCATGTGTTGCCATTCTACATTTTTATCTACACTTTTCCTTTGCCAACAATTTTACAAGGCTCATCATCCCCTAAGTAAACTATTCCAAAATCTCCATGGACATAGTCACTGAAATATTCTCTATTGGGGGTTGCATGGAAAGATGCACCAAAATCTAAAACCCAAGATTCTATATTATTATGAAAAGAGAATATAAGAGCATCTTGTGCAACAATACCTGCCACCTTTGCTTCTTCTTTATCATCATGCTGTCTGTCCTCTTTTGGCTTTGACCAGCAATCTTTGCTTATGTGCCCTATCTTTCCACAATTCCAGCATTGTGGCTTCCTACCATTTTTGGATTTGGATCTTCCTCTCATCTTTGACTTAGATCTTGATCTCCCTTTCTTGCCCTTCTCTTTCTACCTTCCCCTTCTCTCAAAACTTAAAGCATTCCCTGATGTCTCCTCTGTGCTTTTCCTACGAATTTCTTCATTCAAGATTACACTAACAACATCATCTACTTTTAAAATATTTGAAGCAGATGCAGTATTACTAACTGCCATTACCAAGCTATGCTAGCTCTCAGGTAAAGAGCATAAGATTAATAGATCTTTAATTTCATCATCAAACACTATTTTGACTGAATTTAATTGATTCACAATTCCATGGAAATCATTTAGATGATTAGATACAGATCCACCTTCATGCATTTGCAAATTAAATAACTGCTTCATAAGATATACCTTATTTGAAGCTGAGGGTTTTTCATATAAATTTTCTAAAGTAGTCATTCACTCTACCGTAGACTTTGCCTATGATAAATTAGATATCACAGTAGATGCTAGACTCAATCTTATAGATCCAAGAGCCTTTCTATCAAGAACTTCCCATTCTTCATCTTCCATGTCTGTGGGCTTCTTTGCAGCCCCACCTAACGGTAAGTATAGATATTTTTGATACAGATAATCTTCTATCTACATTCTCCATAATTGATAGTTCTTGCCATTAAACTTCTCCATTCTCAATTTACTTTCTTCTGCCATTGCTTCTCCCACTCAAACAGAAACCTCTGTGAGTAACCTGTAATCAATACACACTACACAGATCTGAACCACCTGTTAGTGAACCAAAGATCTGATACCACTTGTTGGATATCAAGCTTTAAACCTACAACCAGGCTCTGATACCACTTGTTGGTATCAAGCTCTAGAACCTGCAACCAAGCTCTGATACCACTTGTTGGATATCAATCAACAAAATTGATTACTATATGAAAGCAATTATATTCAGAATTAAACTAGATAGATAAGTAACTCGAATCAAAAATAGCAAAGAACAAGAGATACAAGAAACCACCCTGAAAACTTGTATTAAACTCTTTACAGAAGGAATTACAATTGAAGAAACTTCTTTTCTTCCACACCTCTCTCAGATGTGCAGATCTCTTCTTAGATCTCTTTCACTCAAGAGTTCTCTCTCTCAATTACAATCAACTCCAACAACTTGGATTGATACACATATACAATCTATATTCTACTTCTACAGTAGTGTCTACTAAGTTATGAAGATCTATCCCTAATATATAACTTTAGAGATTCATGAGCATACAATTGCAACCACTAGATGCACCTCTTAATCAAGGGTTCTAATCAATTCTACTCAAATTAGAAATGCAGACTTACAACTAACAGTTCATCCTTACATGCAAACATTCTGTTCTCGCACGAAAATAGATCTTGAACACACACAGGTGACCGACGTCGGTCCCTGTATGCCTGCCTGTGACCGATGTCAGTCCCTGTATGCCTGCCTGTGACTGACGTTGGCTAACCTACTACCGACGCTGGCAGCTTCTGGTTTACTCCTGATCGTCGATGGCAACTATGGACTTCCAGCAACTTCTGTATTCGCTCATGGCTGAAGCTTTTAGCTCCATACCTTAACAAGAATTTCCAACAATGAGTACCCATTTTGATAAACAAAGTGGCACCATGCAAGGGGTGAGAAAGAAAAATGTAATAGACCAAAAAGGGGATGAAATTATATTATAAAATAAACCTTAAACCCATAAACCACAAAAATCCAAAATCCAACCCCAAAACCTAAAACATCAAAGCCTTAAACAACAAAACCCAAACCCTAAACCCCTAACCCCTTAACCCTAACCCCTAAACCTTTAATGATTAACCCTTAACTCCTAAATAATTAAACCCTAAACACTAAACCCTTAAAACCTTAAATATTAAACCTTTAAAACATACACCTAAACACTAAAATATAAACCCTACACCCTAAAACCTTAAACCCTAAAAGTATAAAACCCAAACCCTTAAACCCTAAACCCAAAATCCCATAAACCCCAAAATTTTAACCCCTAATATAAATCCTAACCCCTAATGTCAGTACCTAAGACTAAATTCTAAATCCTAAACCTTTAAACCCTTAACCCTAAACCTTAAACCCTAACCCATATTCCTCAAAACCTTAAACTCTAAAAACCAAAACCCAAAACTATAAAACCTAACCTCTAACCCATAACCCCTACTCCCTACCCCTAACCCCTACCCATAACCTATAATCCTAGCCCCTAAACCCTAACCTATAAACTTTAAACTCTAAAACACTTAAAATTAAAACCCTAAAACCCTAAAACCAAAACCCAAAACCCTAACCTCTAACCCCTAACCCCAAAACCCCTTAAGCCAAAAACCCAAAATGATAAGGTAATTATTAGAGATGATGATGAATGATGATGGAGTGACTAGGGATGATGATAGATGATGAGGGAAAATGAGGTTCAATGAGGGTGTGATTAGGAATGATGAGGGCCAATGATGAAGTGATTAAGGATGATTAGGGTCAATGAGGGAGTGATTAGGGATGAAGAAGAATAATGGGGGATGATGAGGGAGTGATTATGAGAGATAAAGGTCAATTAGGGTGTGATTAGGGATATGAGAGCCAATGAGGGAATTATTTAGGATGATTAGGGATTATAAGGGATGATGAGGGAGTGACTAGTGATGATTAGGGATAATTTGGATTGATAAGAGAGTGATGAGGGACAATGAAGAATGATGAGGGAAAATGAAGGACAATGAGGGGAAATGAAGAAGTGACTAGGGATGATAAGGGATGATGAGGGATGATGAGGAAGTGATTAAATATGATGAGGGTTGATGATGGAGTGATTAGGGTGTGATTAGGGATAATGAGTTCTATTGAGGGAGTGATTAAGGATGATTAAGGATGGTGATGGAGTGTCGAAGGATAATTATGGATGATATGGGTTGATGAGGGAGTGATTAGGGATGATGATATATGATGAGGGAGTGTTTAGGGATGATGAGGTAAAATGAGGGATAATGGAGTGATTTGGGATGATGAGGGATGATGAGGACCAATGATGGTGTCTTTAGGAATGATGAGGGATGATGAGGGATTAATAGGTATGCACTATATATTATGTATGAGTGACTGTATCATTACTACAAATATGTTATCGGTTGTATTCTATAGGCTAATCATTTATGCATATCGATAAACCCATTGATAAAAAATCCCACAAATTATTTAGGAATTCAACCTAAACCTACCTTTAAGACTTTTACCTAATCATCCCTAGTCACTCATATATATATATTTAGGTGAGAATGACCCCTATATTTTTAAGATATGGTTCGATCAATTACCCCTCTCATTTATCTATATAGGTGATAATCCCCCCTCTCCTACTTTTTAACTTAATAATGACCCCTATCCTTTATCCCTTGATCCTATAATTCCCCCTCTACTTATTTTAAAGTATGATAATGCCCTCGCTCCTTTCAAGATATGGCTCGAGTATTTAATTGGGTATTATGAATTGGGTCAGATAGATACAATAAGGATTAAATTTGGGTATTCAAGATCAAGAATGGCTCAGGTATTTAATTGGGTAGGGCATACTCAATTAGGTAGGGCATAATCAAGTATGTAACTCAAGTAGGTAGGGAAAGAAGCATAGGTAGGCAATGCATACTCAAGTAGGTAAAGGAGGTAGGCCATACTCAAATACAAGAACGTAGGTAGCTCATATTCAAGAACTAAATATGGCTCTAGTATATAGGTAGGGCATGATCAAGGTCAAGATATGGCTCTGGTATTTAATTGGGTATGGCATGTACTCAAGTATGTAAAGTAGATAGGGCATACTCAAGTAGTTAAATTAGGTAGGGAATACTTAAGTACAAGAAGGTAGGTATGGAATATTCATGATCAAGATATGGCTCAAGTATTTAGGTAGGGCATACTCAAGATCACGATATGGCTTGTTTATTCATTCAGGTAGGGCATACTCAAGTAGCTAAAGTAGATAGGGTATACTCTATTAGGTAAATTAGGCATGTGATCCTCAATGGTATAGATCTATTACATATGCAACATGTTTTGAAACTTAGTTTCTCATTCTATCTTCCAATCCTAAAATTTTGAAAATTAAGTATTGACTAGAATGGGTTATTAAAAAATAACTTTTAAATGATAACTCCTACAACTATGAAATTGATTTCATAAGATGCAGAGTGGCATAATTTATTATATTTAATAAAATAAATTTAAATAGATTAATACTTATTACATTTATTTTACCAAATATATCCCCTTTTCTAAATGGCATATTCCCTTTGTACAATATAAGGCATACGCCCTTTACCTCAAAACTTTTGAAATTTTTCTCTTCCCTCCAAAACATGGAATTTCATAGGGCTTATGTGTTTTATATTTCACTTTTCCACTTTCCTTCCAAATTTGGCTCAGTTATAGGCCTGGGGGGTCTGAACCTAGCCTAAACTCTATCATGGACCAACCCATATGATTTTTTATAATTTTTGTGTCTTTTTCATCTTTGCCGACACATTTGATCAGGCAAATTTAATTATTTTTAATTTTATATATATATATATATATATATATATATATATATATATATATATATATATATATATATATATATGGGTTTGTAGAGGAGAAAATGTAATTTTTGAATATATAATTTTTTTAAATGTTAAACTATTATTTTTTATTATTACTTAATTTCTACGTAATATATTTCATTATGGACTATATTCATAACATTACAAATATCTTTATAGTATTTTGATCGTTAATTAAAACTTTATGAAACTTATATCTCAACGATCTACATATTGTCAACTATGCTTTAAAAAAAATTATTTTCATAAAGTTAAGGTCAAAATATTATGTTTATACACTTGAAATTTCAATTTTCAAGCTATTTTGACTCGTAATTTTTTTTTTAAATGTGTGTGTGTGTATTAAAAATTTAAGAAGAAATATTCTCAACAATATTCAACATTTCATCTATCTATATAGAGAATTTTATGTAATAAATCATTCATTTACTCAAAAAAAAAAATTGTGTTTGTACATATGTAGTCTCCTTATCTTTTCCCAAAAAAATGTCAATCCATTGTCGTAAATGCATCCATTTCATACACTTTGATCCCCTAGATATTGAAAAAAAATTATATATTTATGAACTACATTTAAAATATTACAATTCATATTCTTATGTCATTGTCAAATTCTTTTTCTAAGTGTCTCTAAAATCCTCTCCAAATTAAACTATTATTATTTTCAGAAATAAAAGTGTCACTTTAAACCCTTTTTATATTCCATTACCCTATATGTACGCAAATGTAATAATATAAACAAAATTATTATGGCTATGTGCATTAAATCATAATATATTTGCAGGGAAGAGTAGGAGAAGACAATAAAATAAACTTACTATAGATAAATTGAAGAAATGTAATTTGTATTTGCAGTGTGACTCAGAAATAGGGCCAAATTCATAGGAATTGAAGGAGAAAAAATAATATTTGAGATGGCGGTGCCAAGTGAAGTTAAGTGAAAAATGAAATTAAGTGAAATTACATGAAATTAAGGGGGTACCTAAGAATTCTTGTAGCTAGTTAGGTCACCATGGCACACTCAAAAAATAAATGGGGTCTGAAATATTGTAGCTAGTTAGGTCATTGGGTCGAATCTTTTTAGGGATAATTCAATGTCGCCAACATGCAATTTCATAATTCTAATTTCTAATCGACAAAGTTACAACTTATAAATGTATGTGTCACTCATTAACCCCCGAGAATGTGTTAAAGTTTACTCCCATCATACCCTGCCATTTAATTTCCCTAAAAAATATTCATAACACTTTATCACAATAATTTTAAATTTTAATCACTAGTGTGACCTCCATTTATTATTTTGGATTAACATAGCAAAAATATTATTTAAAAATTAAATGAATTGCTTTAATAAAAACATTTGAAAAAAAAACTTATTTCATTATTTATAATTTTATTTTTGATTTAGTAAAATAAAATATTAAATTCAAAGGTCTTTAGTTAGTGTTAAATTTGATGATAAACTTTATCAGCGAAAAAAATTATTTATAATAGATAACTATTGAATATTACCTTTCATATATAAGGGGAGTTCATGAGATAAGTAAGATATATGAAGGACTAAACATATAATTACTATAATATTTTAGTTTGTATTAGTTTAAACAAATAAAATAAATATAACACTTTCATTAATTTAAGAACTTGTCCCTACATAGTTCTTGTTAATAATAATTTCACAAGTAAATTTATGTTATTATTAATTATTATAATTTTCTTAAAAGTTGGAAACCTAAAAATAAGAGTATATTCATATAATTATTATAATGGCATCACAAAAAGTTATTGATACTAATAGTATATAAAAATATTAAATGAAATATTGTACATGTCCCTCCACTAATTGTGTTTATTTAATGTTCATTTGTTTCATACCTTATCGTGCTTCAAATACAAGGCATGCATACATTACCCCTATAGGAGCCTATGATCTCCCTTTTGAGAGCACATGTTATTCACCATTATGCCAAATTAGATGTACTAAATTTTTAATTATAAAAATAAAATGATAAAAATAGATTAAAAACATGATCCAATTACTGAATTTACATAAGAACTCTGATTTATAAATCACATCTAGAGTGGATGAAATTTGATTTAGAAGTTCCATGTAGATTATAATATTATATATGATTCACTCAATTTGTTTACTCAAAAATTACATCTAGATTTGTGAAACAACATGTTGGTAAAAAGGTTCAATCACTACATATAATGAAGATGCATATTGTGTGTCAATAAGCTAGCCAACAATAGTTATACATATGTATAGAACTTGAGGCAATGGCTCATTGCTAAAGTAGTGAATATAAGGATTGAGAGAGGATAATGGACTCATAGATTTAAATCATTATATTCCATTTGAAACCAAGTCTATATAATTAAGTATATTCTAATAACTAATATTATAATAATTCTTTTTCAATTCTGATGTCGTAAATCATTTTAAACAGATGCCATTAAGAGCATATAATTAAGCTACATATTGTGTGCTGACAAGTAACTTAACATTGATATGAGTATTTAGAGTATCAGAAATATGTCTCAAAAAAATAATATTGATTTAAAATTATCAAATTATTGAATAGTTTTATGTTAAATGCATCGCAAAAGCTATTTATTATTAGATAAAACAACGTTAAGGAATAAAAACGTGTGCACAAAGTATAATATATATTTAACATAGTAATAAAGGATATTTTCTTGGAAAGAAGACATATGAACGTAATTTACAAATTGATAAATTTAGGTCATGTAATGTTTAAAGCAAAAGTCTAGAATTCTAAGTGCAAAGGCATGATGATGGTGTAAATGTAATAAAAGGGTTTGAAGTAAAGAGCATAATCCAAATGGCACTCTGGGAAGATTGAAGTAGGTAGAGAGGATCTCGAGACAAGAGATAATAGACATGTGTTGATACGTGGAACTATAGACAAAGCATGAAGCAAAAATAGAGAAAAACCTAAAACAAAGGCTTAGGGCACATAACATATCATTATGCCAATTAGTGAGTGATAGATGGCCCTCAGATACCATGGAAAGAGCTGTGAGAAGCTTTTTGGATAAGGTGATGTTAAATGACTTATTGGCACACAATATGTAGCTTCATTATATGCTCTTAATGGAATCTCTTTAAAATGATTGAAGACATCATAATTGATATGAGTGTTTATAGCATCAACAATATGTCTCAAAAATAGAATATTGATCTAAAATTATCAAATTATTGAATAATGTTATGTCAAATGCATTTCAAAAGCTATTAATTATTAGATAAAATAATGTTAAGGAATAAAAACATGTGCACAAAGTATAATAGATATTTAACATAGTAATAAAGGATATTTTCTTGGAAAGAAGACATACGAACATAATTTACAAACTGATAAATTTAGGTCATGTAATGTTTAAAGCAAAAGTCTAGAATGCTAAGTGCAAAGGTATGAGGATGGTGTAAATGTAATAAAAGGGTTCGAGGCAAGGAACATAATCCAAATGGCACTCTAGGAAGATTGAAGTAGGTAGTAGAGAGGATCCCAAGACAAGAGATAACAGACATGTGGTGATACATGGAACTATAGACAAAGCATGAAGTAAAAATAGAGAAAAACCTAAACCAAAGGCCTAGGGAACATAACAGATCATTATGCCAATTAGTGAATGACAGATGGCACTTAGATGCCATGGAAGGACCTGTGAGAAGCTTTGTGGATAATGTGATGTTAAATCTAATGATGGTCTTGATGATCAACTGAAGTTACAATATTTATTTTAAGTATAAGAGAACATTTATGACTATAAAATATCTTGAGTTGTTGGGTATCTCATAAATGAGATCATATTTCTATATAGAGGTGATTTTTATCTATTATCAAAATCCATTCTAGTTACATGTTTAGCAAGTTTCAAAAATGTATCAATTTTTGGTGCATAATTGAATGTACAAAACTACTTAGTGGTTATTTTAGAGGAAAATTTGAATCATGTCAATCACATTCAAATTGTAGTGCAATTCCTAGTGTGAGACTACCAAGCTACAGGGGCTCATTATATAGAGAGATCTGAGAATTCCACATTGAGGGATCAGGTTGCCCAGATGACCACCATTTAGGGCCATCTTACTCTAAGGGATAAGGAGTTGGATACAATGATCAATGATTAAGATAAGGCTTGAGGGGATACACATAGGTATTATAAATATTTTCATAGGCTTAGTGGGGAGTAAGATACAACTAGACAACTAGTTACAGACTAGGGGTTATTCAGGGCATTAGTAGATATGGATCAGGCTAAAGATGATGTGATTCAAACCAAAGATGAGGTCATACACTATCTAATTTTATTTGATCCCATATTACTAGCAGGGATCAAGGCACTAAGCTTTTAGAAGCATACCTAAAGCTAGAGGTCTAGTTGTACTTCTAGTTCGTGTCACACATTAGCATCATAGATATCAGTGTCATAGCATCCCCACAATATAAAGTGATGGTCCCACCATAGCAACCACCACCACACTAGACAAGGCAAATATTTCAATAGGATACCCCTTTGAGGTGTCCTCCTAGAGATGATCAAATTTAGATCTTTTTTTTTAATTATAGATTTGGATTATGTATTTTTATGATGTATATGTATATCTCAATGTATACACATTGTTTTAAAATGTATATAAATATTCATTTTTTATCAGAATATATATACAAACTCTGATATTATTTCAATATTAATAAGTTCTTTTCCATTTTATTGATGTTGACTCATGTTGTAGATTATATAATTCATATTGGCATGGATGTATATTTGTTTGCCATGATTTAGGTGTTTTAAATTTCCATGATAGTGCTGATTTTGATCTAGATAGAAAATGTGATTGAATTTGATGATGTTTTAACATTTGATCATGGTGTAAAATATTTATGATTATCTATATATGTTCATTAGTAGATAAGCATCATGATTAACATATATTTAGCCATATTGTTCAATTTTTTTTTGCTTTGATACATAAAATGTGGTGATGGTCTAATTCTGGTTTTGCATATGAGTCCATGTTAACCATATCACAAGGGGATGTTTTCTTTTTGCATGACATTGATATACGAGTCTCTCAATCACTTGATTAATAATCTTGAAAATGGTAGTATGCATCACACTTGTAAATGAATCATGATAACATTGTTTACCATGTGCGTAGGGACTCATTCTTATACAAAGACTTAACAACTCAAGATCAAGATATGAAAAATTAAGACTTAAGTGTAAATCACAATGCAATAAATAAAGAAAGACCAAAAGTAGTTCACATACAAATGTTAACAACTTAGAATCAAGATATCAATAATCAAGACCGAAGTGTAAAAACATAATGGACTAAAACTAAAAATAAATAATACAATAAAATAAATAAACAAGCAAACAAATAAATCTAATAAGAACTAAAAACAACAATAATAATAATAAACAAACAAATAGTGTTGCATGAATGTGATAACAAATGTTACTCTTGTGGTCTACCCCAAAATCTAGATAATACTAGGTAGGTCAATGTGATAAATGAGATGAAAGGGGAATAAAAGAAGAAGGAAGGGGTGGTTGAGTTGTCTCCAAATGACCATGCAACTAGACATTGCCTACATAGTCCATCATGGACTTTAGGCTTGTTGGATATAAAAAAAGTGTATAGCACTTTAAAATGCACACCATAGTCAACAGTGTAATAAGATGGAGTCCCTCTTCTATTTATAGGTGAAGCTACCATTATTTGAGAGAAAAAAAAACACAAACCTAACATATTCATAGATACACATACTAAAGTATTTTAGTGGTTTTCATAAATATAGGAAAGGAAGTATGAGAAAAGAATGATTTAAAGAGAATATAAAATATTAAATATGAGAGAGGAGAATAAATAACACAAATAAGTGAGAAAACACATATTTCACTTATGTATTACATTAATTAACTCAAGATAAAGTTACTATCAACTAAGACTATTATTAGGAAAAGAGTAAAGAAAAAATACTATGAATAACGAACATCAGAACATTCATCCCCAACCAAGTCCAAGCACAAAGTATTGAAATAACTTAGATTTATTGATACCCTATAAAATCAAAAAATTCTTTTCCTCTTCTCTTCCTTCCAAAATTTCTATTCTTCCAAAAGTAACAAAGATTGATAGCCATTTGAGAAACATGAAAGCCTCCTATTTATAGGAAAACCTATCCCTAAAACCTAGGGAATAAATTCTAAAAATAGAATTTAGTTTCACATTTCAAAGTACATGTTGACTTGTTCAAATTGCATACAAAATTGTAAATTCCTTAAAACCAAAATTAAACCCTCAACCTATGAAGAAGGTCGTGACATGAAGCACTTATAAGCTGTAATTCAAGGTGTGTTCTTTGGCACTTGCTCTTCATCTCCTTCTACATCATCCACTATGAGTGTTTCTGACTGCATAGCCCATTGTCATTTCTCTTCATATTCCTCAAAAATTTACAATATGTTCTCCACCTTGTCATGGTCTATACCTTCAAAGTGTTGATAATGAATCTCAGCCTCCACTTGTAGATTTATCATTTTCTAGGGAATTATTTTGAAATTATTCAAATCTTTATCTGACCCATCAAATGAATTTTGGTAGTGGACAAATATTTGAATTGATTTATAACTGAATGATGAATCAAGGTTGGTTTCCTTCATAATCAACTATTTGAGTGCTTATCATATATATTCCATGAGAATTAATTTCCCTTCATTTTACAAGAATGAACATGGGGGGTTTCCAATTACATCATACATATCATAATTAAGGTCAGCTGCTAAGACCCTTGACTCCAAAAAACTTACATAAATATTCTTCTATATTTTTGATTTTGTATATTGTTAACTACAGAAGCTTGATTTGATCTCCCAAGTCCACCTCAATAAAGATATCCTCATCAACCAAAGTATCCTTATTTGCCTTGCTAGGTTTTATAACTGTGGTAGCTAATTTTCTAATTTACCCAAATATTATTTATATTCAACCTCCTTTCTATATGTGTATTATTTTTCTTCTTCTGTCATAGAGTATTCTTCAATATTTGAGGCTATTTTATTATTCCCTTATTCCAATAGATTTTTTAACCATTCTTTAGTGGATCTCCACATGTTTCCTATTTTATCAGTTGCTTGAAGATTTATAGTATTTTGAGTATAGTCTTGAAGTTGGGGTTTAGTTGGGTTGACTAGTCTGTGTAGTACTAATTTAAGTTGGTCCATTTTATCCTTGAATTGATCTTTTCTTGATTTATCATGATCAAATATCTCAATAAAGGAATCAATAATGATCCACACATCTTATTTTAAACCCTCTTGAGTATCCTACCAAAGTGGACACATGAAACTTGGTAATATATAGTTGTGATTTCATCTTTTGACTTTTTTAGAGGAGGAACAATAACTTCAACATATCCCTCACCTTGTTCAACAATAACAATATGAGAAACCTTTTTGGGTTTCTTTGCAATTTGAGGATGTGGTGGAATAAGGGTACTAAAGTCTATTTATAATGGCAGAACCATATTTTTATCTTCTTTACCACTTTTCTTATCCATTGAGGTGCTCTAGTATAAATTTCCTCACACAATGATGATAATTATATTTATTTATTTTTCTAAACAACAAGATCCTGATCTACCACATACTCTATTTTATCATCTGTCTTTGGATAAGGGGTGCCCTCTACCTCTACAGATTTTTGAGTTTATGGCTCTTCTTGAATAATAGGTAAGTGTTTCACCGCTTTAGAAGTTTTCATTATCTCTAGAAGATATTTTCCTTCTTCTGGAATAGACTCAATGGCATCTTTGGATATGGCCCAAGGAGGATCCTCTTGCAGTTTAATAGAAGGGAGAGGAGACTCTACTACTAAGGGGGATCCTTTAGGGTATGATAATGGAGGATCCATGGTCATGTATTGTAATGTGGTGTTCTTTATCAACCCTTTTAAATTAACCACCGTTTTTGATGTCACACTCAACACATTTGATTTCAAGAGTACCCTTCCCACCAGTTGACTTCTTGAGTTTGAACTTCAAAGGCCTCATTTCAAGTTGAGGCAAAGGTTTCTCTATCTCTTCTATCACAACAATATCTACTATAGTGAAGGTGTTGCTTAATCTTCAATTTCCTTTTGCTTTATTGGGTCAGAAGGAAGTATATCCACAACTTTTAAAGTTGGATGAAGTTTATCATTTTACACATATACTCCTTTACTTGTGAGCCATACCAAATTTCTCCTAAAGACTCTTTGAGTTTGACTCTTCAAAGATGTTACCTCTGCTTGAATCCATTCAATCATAGGGAAATGTGTTGTCTTGATACCCTATGAAAAGTAATCTTTGTCCACCATTTCTCCATCATCTTAAATATCTAGATCTTAGGGATATCCATAAAATCATACTTGATTACTTGTTCTAATGTGAAATGAGTATGATCAAGGAGTTTAAACTCTATTTCATCATCATAATCCATCCAAAAAGATTCATAGTAGGGAACATGTTTAAATGAAGCGCTCAAAGTGGCCTATACTATTACTCTTATTCAAATAAGGACCATGTTTAAATGAAGCGCTCAAAGCATGACACGTGCCATATCTGATTCAAAGGATTTCATTTTATGTAGTCTGGACAAGGTGTACCTAACAGTCACAGAAAAGTGAATTCTAGAAGACTTATGCTTTGAAACCAAGAACTTACATATATCAATTAGTTGTCATATTGGTTTCATGAGTGACCATCTATCATCAATAAATTTTGGAAGTGTATATGGTGCAGACTCACACCTCCACACCCTAATGTAGGATAAGGTGGGAAAATGTATAGTCCAACCAATCCATATTCAAATGTCTATGGTAGTGGCAACTAAGAAATGTTGATTGTAAGGCTATGCATGATTGACTTTACATAAATGTTTAACACTCTCTCTTAGTGCCAACTAAGGATAATACTCATATATATGAGAGTCAAACATTATCCCTAATGTGGTCAAGACACTATATAATCTTATCCATGAAACCATATAATTTTTTTTGCTAGTGATAACTTCACACAACTACTTATGGATTGAATCAGTGATCAACTTAGCCTAGTCGATATATTGCTTGTTAGTATGAATAATCTAAATATATTGAAGCATACATTCATTGTAATCCTTTTATGTGGGATTTCCTACCACCCTATTTATAAGATTGATAATGTCATTAATTTCAATATTGTACTCATGTCTATAAATCACCTTAAGAACCCTAGACACCAAGGGTTTAGCTTTAATAAGTTAATGTTTTTTCAAAGACCTAAAACAATCTTTATTTTCTTCATGAAACTATTGGGTTGTCTCTAGAGTGATTTCAACAAAAAAATCATGGTCTGGAATCTTCAACATTTCCTCTATGTACTTGGGTCTAAGTCTTAAGATGAACCCTTTTATAGAGTATGAACTTCCCTTCTATCACTATCATTATTACTCGCCATAGTCATGATAAGGTCCAAACATTATAAAAATATTAAAAATGTAATAGCTTGAAGAAGGCCAGTGTCGTAAACACTTTACATCTAATATTTTTAGAAAGAATAATTACTCCTCTTCCATATGTCATCCATGTCAATGTGACCCAAGTATGCATTGGTGACTTGGTATATGTTAGATTGGGGTTACCTATTAAAATTGGTACTTCATTTTACTATATTTTTCTTTTAATTTCTTCTTAGGAGCTCCAAACATATGCTATCACATGTATGGGAGAGTGGGGAGTAGGGAAGCAAGATGAAAATGAGAATAAGAAAATATAAAAATGAGAGGTAGAGGAAGGAGATGTAGAATTAGGGGACTGCAGTGCAATTAGGAATTTTTATGTTGAGGTTTTAGGAGGGGAAAGTAGGGGACTATAGTGCAATCAAGAATTTAAAACATCAAGGTTTTGGCAATACAATGTAGTCAAGTACCTCCAATACAAGAAGGGGACAAATCTGATGTTGGGGCTTTAGGGTTGTGATGTATTTAGGAGGCTCCAAAGTAAGATAACAAATCTCAAATGGAAGGATCAAGTGAAAAAAAAGAACTAAGTAAAATAAAATGCACCACTTTTAAGAAAACCCATCAAAAACCCTAGGTGCACTCACTGTAAATAAATTGGAAAGAAATCTTATAAAGATTGAAAAACCATAAGGATTGAAAAACCATCAAAAAGGAAATAAAGGCAAATGTAGATTTCTAAATATGATGTTTTAATGATGCAAAATGGGAGGAAGGATTTAATTAAATAGTGATATTCAATGAGAACCCCACACATACATGATTTATCCTTCATTAATGAGGTTCAAGGTAGGGTCTGATAATCGCACTACAATCATTGAGGTTTGTTAGTGTAGGACTTTCCCACTTTGCGGTTTTACCTACACGGTCTAATTACCTTGCTTAAGTTAATAATAGTTCATTAGATGAAATGTAATTTAAGTCTTTTTCTAATTATGAGTTGAGTTAATTACCTTTTTAGGTGACCTAATTCCTCACTATATAATTTACCTTCATATCTAATTTTTGTCTATTGATCTTAATACAAATTTTTGGCTGTGAATACAAGCTTCTTCCAAGTTGTTCTTTGATTTTCACTACTCTTTATAGATTAAAATTTGTGAAATCAATCCTATCTACATTGATCGTTGATTATGGCCCACTCTGACATAGTATTAGAGCTAAGATCATAGATAAATTCCTTCAATTTTGTTATGAGATCTAGCATTCTAGCTTGTTTAGAATTTTTCATTGATTTCAATTTTTAGGGTTTGGTGAGGTTTCTCAAAAATCTATGAAAATATACATATCTAGAGTCTTTAAGTGAAAACTAGACAATGCCATTGAGTTTAGAAGGTGGAAAACCCCTAAGAATGGTTGCAAACATGACCTAGTTTCCTGACAATCAATTTTTGACCATTCTGGAGGGTTTCAAGGCCTTTAATTTAATTATACAAAAAGACATACATCTGGTGACTTTGAAGAAAAATGATTTTTGGGGTTTTCTAGGTTTGTCAAGAAACCAAGTGGTTCTTTGCTGGTTTTTAAAGCAACCATACAAAATCTAATTTTTTATAGGTTTCTTTAACTTACAATAATTTTCAACCCTTGGAGGAAGTTTGGCAGTTAGAATATTTGTTTGGTGGTTGCAAGCAAACAGGTTAGAACTCAACCCATCTGAGAGTAAATTTGAAAAAATCCTACCCTCTTGTCATAAACACCAGTGGATCCTAACAATCTTGAAAATAACATAAGTGGAACCCACCATCCCAACCTACATGCATAGTGGACTCTGACACTTATGCACGCATGCTTATTAGATTCTAAAACTCCTACATGCAACCCCGGTAGACACTGATGACCTTACATGCATGATTATAATAACCTAGCATCACTGCTTTCATGCACATTAGAATATGACACACTTACTTGTAGCACTGGGGATATCGACCTCCTTCTAAGTAACCCAAGTGGACTTCAACCCATCTAGAAGCACATTACAGTTAATTCCATCCTTATTTTCATTGTGTGATGTCCAAGAGACAATCAAATTTGATCAAGTAGAAAGTGGTGCCCCCATTTCAAATCTAGCCCCTAGTCACATTAGATTTAAACCCCTGGTTACTTCCAATCCAAAAGTGCTTAAATTTTACTTTAAGGGGAGTTTTTTATTGGGGATGTTGATTCTAAAAAAAATTCACACCAAAAATTTTAAACCCCAAAAATTTAAGCAAAGTAGAGATCATTATTTTTTGCGAGCAAGAAACATTCAAACTTCCATAACCTTTAGTCGGTAGCTCCTTTTTAGGTGCCATGATTTTTTGAAAGTGCATTTTTTTTAGCTCTATGCATTGGTAATATTTTCATGCCTTGTAAATTGAAACCTCTATATATTTTTAGAATTTCATATTTATAATCTTTTGCATATTTATAATCTTTCAACATATGAAGTTAATCACATACTTCCTTTTACAACATGCTTCATATTTTAGTTCTGATTCTTACACCGTTCAACTAACACAAGTGGAAAGTCAAAGTACAAATCCTTTTGAGGAGAAAATTCTTACACCAAATCATGATGGGTACAAAAAAACAATTTTAACTTGAGGCAAAGAATGTGAATTGGTTTAACATAAGTGACGAAGCCTACGACCTACTCTGCTTGTCTATGTCTCCTGACATGCTCTTTCATATTAGATCATATACTAATAATGAAGTCTAGACCATATTGAAAATAATATTTTAGAAGCAAGACATAATGAGGGGTCATGAGTTAGAAAATGAGATCATTAGTTTGATCCAAGGCAACTTTGATACTATACAATACTTTTTCACAAAGATCAAATCACTCAAGTTGCATTTGAAACTATGTGGTATTGACAAAAAGGATGATCAATTGATTCTTTCCATCCTTTCCAACTAGGATCTGACTATTTTGTATTCATTTCTACTTTCCATGCCATAAAGTGTGCCCTTGGAATTACATAGACCATGCAATCATTGGATGACTTTATTGTTGACTTGACTTGGGAGCAAGACAAGCTCATTCAAATAGGTACACTGAAGTCATCTAAATCACATGCCTTAATTGTGAGTCATGACAAATAGAAGCCTTATGTAAATAAGGAGAGAAAACAAAATAATTACCTAGAGAAAATAAAGGCTAAAAAATCTAATGCTAAGTTAAAATCATCAAAAGAATCCTCCTTTTTAGATGGGAAACCTGAGAAAGAGTGAGAATGACTCACATATGCATATTGCTATAAATTTGAATATGATGAATCCAAATGCATGAAGAATCAGATTGACCAACTAATTACTATGCTTAAAAAGCATATTATCAGTGTCCCTAATTCTTTCAATCAAAACTCATGAGCACATGAGTATTCTAAGGCCAAATATATTAAAAATGGCAAAGGGAAAATAACTTGTTGCAGTTATGTCCCAGCCTTCCATATAGGTTACTGATTCTAGTGATTTGCACCACATGGATTCATCACAAGATATGTT
Source organism: Torreya grandis (assembly GCA_037957365.1). Taxonomy (NCBI): domain Eukaryota; kingdom Viridiplantae; phylum Streptophyta; class Pinopsida; order Cupressales; family Taxaceae; genus Torreya; species Torreya grandis. Next base: position 118,353 of record JARHVA010000558.1, read on the forward strand.
CTCATCCTTGGAACCTTGTTATATGCCTTCCATCTTGTAGGGTGATGATACTTACACAAAATTTAGTGGGAGAGGATTTGTTGAAGTGAATGATGAGACATTTCATGATATTCTATGTGTTCCTTATTTATCCACCAATTTATTATCTATTTATTAGATCACTCACATCATTTTGGTCAAAAAATTTAATTTCACACCGAATTCAATGGTAATTAGGGAAGTAAACAGTTACTTCATTGTTACATTTAAGAAAGTATATCCCCAATCACGATTGTATACTTTATCACATTTTGCTCCTGATCAACCCTTTACTGCACTGTTAACTGATTCAGATGGGGTGAGGAAATTTATGACATGAGCAACTTGATCATCTCAACTATCATTACCTAGAGTAAATTAGTAATCAAGACATGGTTTTAGGGTTTCCATGGGTCTAGTTTTTTGACAAAGTTTGCCCAGATTGCATAATTGGTAATTATCCCAAGGAGAAGTATGACAAAGGTAAATCATGGAGAGTTGAACATATATTAGATCTCATCCATAGTGACATTATTGGTATATTTCCAAAACCTTCATTCAATAGAGAACTAAATACATGCTTAATTTTAATTATGACTTTTCAAGGTAATCTTGGATGTATTTTATTAAGAATAAATCAAAAGTCTTCGATCACTTTTTAGGATTTCAAGGCACTTTTAATAACATAATCAAGTAAATACATCAACATTTTATGCATTGATAATGGTGGTTAGTATGTTGGTAACTATTTTGAGTAATTATACACTTTAGAGGGGATTAAACTACAACGTACAATTTCATTTGTCCTTAATATAATGGTGTTGTAGAGTTTAAAAATACGTCTTTAAAAGAAATGGCCAATTTTATGCTATACTCCAAGTCTCTTGCACCTCAGTATTGGGATGAGGCCATCAACTATGCTTGTTATATCTAAAATTGAGTTCCTCATAAAGCATTGAAGGGAGTCACTCTTTTTTAATCTTGGAATGGTCAAAAACCCACAATGAATCACTTTAGAGTGTTTGGATCTCTTGTTATGGCTAGCATTTCAAAGAAGAAACGTCAATAATTGTAACCTCAAAGTTAGCCTTGCATATTTTTTGGATATGCATGCAGAGCCTGCATAAAAATATCTCACTCTATGTCTTATTCCAACACACACACACACACACACACACACACACACACACACTTGAATTTGGTTGTTTGACTTAATAGTCACTCAATATTTTCACTCTCACTATCTGCATTCAATGGTCTCATACCTTCTCCAATCTTGTTATGACCCTTATAACTCTTCTCCCAAAGTAAAAGTCTCTTCAAGTGTCAATTCACCCAATTACACAACTCTGTATACACCACACATAGTCCTTAGTAGCCTTTTTAGGCATTAATGCATAATATGAAAAAGTACACAAGAGTATTGGAAAAATAAAGACACATTTACCTACCCTCTATCCTTCTCCCTCTGTATATAAAGTTTATAGTTCCAATTCCACTTCTAGACAATTTTTAAATCTCTTTTTACTTGTTATTTAGAGATATTAGGTCTATCTACCCTATTTGCATCCTTAGTCAACTTAAATCCATATAAATGAATCCATACCACAATGGAACCTTATTATTCAGTTCAATCACCTCAAATATGATTAGTCTACAAATTTTTATCAATTTATGATGGTTATAATAGGAGATATGGAAGAAACCCTAGTTTATGGCTTTAATGGCTTTGTCTTAGCCCAAGAGCAAAGGAAAATTGATTGTGAATGTTTCAATGGGTTTCCAAGATCTTTAAGAGGTTTTCTAGATCTGTCTTGACCTTATGCAAGTCTTCCAAACATTGTATGTCCCTTATCAATCCATTGTCATAGGTTTCCACATCAAAATGCACTTGATTGTGCTGAGAAAATGATAGTCTACAGGTTTGTGCTCCTGTAAGAATGAACAAAAAATAATACTATGCAAGATAAAGTTGTAGATAACCTTATAACACACTAAAGGAACTTGCCTAAACACTATAAAGCATTTATAACTCAATTATATGATCATTTATTTTCAATAAATCAATACACATCCCACCATGACAATGTTCACTATAGGAAATAGGGGTTTGTTGGTGTATCTGTCTAAGCACTATATGATTTCCACACTATTTATTGAAACTTATAAACTCAAACAATAACAAGAGACTTAAATAATGTTTGGAATAAATGATCAACACCACTTTGTGTAGTACATTAAAACACACAATCTATTGACAAATCAAACAACAAAGAACCAATTATCAACACCACTTTGTACATTACATTAAAACACATAGTCTATTGACAAATCAAACAACACAGAATAGGGGGATGTGTCTTCATTCTCTAAAAAAGGTTTCATTTTCATATTTATTGGAGAAAATATTCACAAAAAAACATCCATTATCCTTTAAGAACACTTGGAAATAATTACCAATCTCAATCTTTCATCAACAAAACATATATAACCAACAACAAAAACAATTTCTTCAAAATAGGGGTTTGTGTTTTCTTACCAAAATTTGAATATCTTTTATTCATTATTATTTGGACTGACATCCCTCTTCTATGAATACATTCCTAGATTGAATCAAAACCAAAATGTGACAGGGTTTATATCCAAGGTAACTACCATAACTACCTCTTGCACCTTTTCCCTCGTAGAGGTATCTTGCTACATAACATTGTCTTGATTTTCACACAATATAAGGTATCTAGAATCATAAAAAAGGATTCAATAACATATTTTTGGACCTATTACAATTTCAAAACCCTTAGACATGTTTTATACATCTTGCCACCTTTACAAATGCATAAAATTCCTTAAAAGAAATCTTAACAAGATTCAAATTTTCAAAAAGAATTTTTGGCGAGAAAAGCCAAAATTCAAATTTCTTACATCTTAAGACTGCCTAGACTCCAAATTATGACTAATTAAGACCTATATTACCTATGAAACACTTACTAAGCTACTTTAAGTCAAAAACAATTCAACTTTGGAGTCCTTATAGGATGCCCCTACATCATACTACTAAGCTAAAAAATGTTTGCCATAGGTATTTGTTGATGCACTTGGTGTATGCTCCTATTTGATTGCAATGAACCTACTTATAGAAATTATCTACTTCTACTTGCCTCTCATAGAGGTTAACATATTTTTGGGCCCCATAACTAGGCCTTCTTTGTTTAATTTTACTGAATAGTATATGTGCACATGAAACAAAATTGTTAAGAAAAGCATAGTTCATGTTATCTTATCTTGCCTTTAAGGTGTATACCACTCCACCTCTGCAAACTGATCCTCCTTCTTCATGTTTCCAAGATTAACCTATGATATAAATAGGTAGTCTTCTTTCTTTATCAATATTTTTTTTATCGACTTTACCTCATGTACAACATCTTCTTGGTCCTTACATGCCTCATACTTGTGTAGACTTTTGGTTTATTATTGTACATCGCCACTATGACTGCCTTTTATCTTGTGCATATTAAAGGACTATGTGTTCATTTTCACTATCTAGTCTCCTTGATTGGTCATTATTACATAGTTATTTTGGAAGACACTCGACTTTCTTTCATGGGCCTATTGCATATTACCCAACTCATTGACATTTATTTCTTGTTCAAGACTCTCTCTCAAGCATTTGAGTTTATTTACCATTCCTTCTTTAGCTTCCACAGTCACTTTAGGCTATTCATTCATCCTTGTCTTATCCTTTTCCTTTACTTGTTCCAAAATTTATTTAATGGTTGCTTGCTCCTTACCTACACTTATATCACAAAACATATGGTTAGCATCAAATTTTGAAGCCTTCATAGTTGTCTCTTGTGCTTCTTTTTTGGATACTTCATTGTCCATAATCCTATCTTGCTTGGTGTCATTCCCAAACCACTTCTTATCCATCTCAACTACAATTTATATTACTATCCTACTATCATCTCTTTCATAAGCTTGACTGCCCTTTTTGTTTTGGCTATCTTCTTTTTGAGCACTCTTCTAGGTGATATGTCTTCTTATTTTTAATACCACTCTCTTGATGCCTCTTGATGACTTTTGTTATCACTTTGCATTCTTTTTCAACTTCTCTCATGTCCATTTTTGTGGACTCACAACTCTTCATACTAACCATCTCAAGACATATTATCTTTTCTTCTCTCTTTGGTACCTTGACCAAACCCAAAATTTTCATGGCTTTGATCCAATATTGCTTTGTTTCCATCATCATTATTCTCTCATTTTTTCTTTCTTCTTAACCTTTAAATGGAAGAAGAATTGTGTATCTCTCCATGTTTCTTGATGGTGTATGTATAAGATTAACCATCATGAATAGCCTACCTATCAAATTATCATGGTCTTCCTAATATTAAATGAAAAACATATATGGGCATAATATCACGCAATACTTTATCTCTATATCCTCTTATATCGAATTCAACCCAACTTTGATCACTTATCAGGATTTTATGTCCATTTTAAAGGTGCTATGTGACCTTGCTAACTATAACTTCCTTCTTCTTGCTCTATCACCACTTTTTGTACTCTCTCTTTGAGAGCATCCTCAATAGTCTCTGTCCTCATGATTAATAGGGCAATCAACTATGTCACTTCATCTACCATATTCTTCACCAAATCTTCTCGATATTTGCTACTCTCTCCATGGAACACTGCTCTTGATTCCCTATCTTGCAATACACCTCAAAACACATGATGCTAATCCTTTTCAAAATATACTATGAATATTTTTCTATCTCTAATACCAATTGATGCAGAGCCGACACAAAACTATCTCACTCTATGTCTTATCCCACCACACACACACACACTTAAATTTGGTTGCTTGACTTAATGGTCACTCAATAGTTGTCATGTCCCCTTTTCAGTTGACATGTTCTGAGTTCATGGTTAGCCTATTATGCGAGCCTCATAGGTTGATAGGATGGTTAGAGGGTCTTGATGGAGATTGGAGTGGCTTCGTTTAGCAGAGTTTTTTCAGTTGGCTTTTGTTTGGGCTCGATTGGACATGTATTGAGGGAGATATTAATATTTGATTGATTTAATCAAATATTAATTATTTAGCCTATTTTTAATTAGAAACCCTAATTCTAATTTAAGAAAACCCTAATTAGGGCAAGCATATCTTTTGAGGGTATAAGGGTTTCTCATGGAGGCCATTATTGATTAGCCATTGATTATTGATTATTGATTTTGAAGAATTTCTTCTATGAAGACTGAGCCTAGGGTTCTAGGATTCCATTGCATTGGAGAACATTCCCTCTTCAGTGTGTGCAATTAAGAGGCTATGGAATATCAGCTGATCTATTGCCAAATTGAGAGATAGCTTCATCCAGAAGTCATCACAGAATTTACAGGGTTGAGAGATAACTTCACACAAAAGTTATTACAGATATTCCAGGTATTTATTTCTTTATGTTTTGATTCAATAAATTATACAGCTAGAGATCTTTTGTGCTAGAAACATATATTTTCAGATTAGGGGTTGAAAATAGGCAAGTTGTGCCCAATTTGGCGGCCGTACGAAGTCCGTACGGGTCCGTACAGATCCAGGTAGGTATCGACCTCGGCAGGCAGAGATTCCAGTGATCGATATTGGCCGACTGAAGACCGACGTCGGTAGAGAAGGACCTACAGTGACCGACGTCGGCAGTATATCAATCGACGTCGGTGACTGTGTGTTCGACACAGCAGGCCGAGACAGAATTTCCAGATTCAAACCCAATTTCTAGATTTGAAAAGCCAGGGTTTTCAAGACTATATTTCATATTTTATATGCATAAGAGAGGACTGTAATTGTAATAGTTTAGAAGGACAAGTGATAAGATCTGTGATTTGCTATTAAGAGACTATATTATTGTTATCATTCTCAGTTTATTCAACAGAAATTGTATCTTTGTTCAAAGTTTTGTGTTGCTATATTTCCTATTTGGAGGGGATATTACAGTGGTATCAGAGCTAAATCTTGCCAGCCTGAGGGTCTATAGATCTTATGCAGCCATAAGAGTTGGGACCACACAGGTATAACAGACGCAGTAGAGCCTTGCTTGAAGGTACCCAGTTGTTAGAACAACATTGGATTATCATGAGTGACAGACGTGAGGGCAGCCCACCCAGGGGCCACAGGTATGATGCTGATCAGGACACCAGAGAATTTCACCGTGCTATGATGACAAGCCAACAGCAGATGAATCAGACACTACAGGCACTTATGACTATGATAAGGGGGATGAATGCAATTGATGGATAGAATGGGGACCAAAGAGATGATAGGAGTGTTACGGTTAATCAGAGACCACAACAAACTCACTCCAAAACAGCCGATAGACCTACACGTCCTACATTTGTTCAAGAAGAACCAAAGGCACTAGCAGAGGAGGAGGCAGGGAATTCCCCATTTGCAGATGTTTACATGGCTGCAAATGATGAGTGAGACTTATTACCTCCTCATGTTCAAGAGAGGACGTCCTTTGACCGTTTTGTTAATCTGAGGAGAGAGCACTACAGATTGGTTAGACAGGACAGGAGGCCTAGAGTTCAATTCAGTGAGCTGAAGAAGGCTATTGGTAAGCTTTCTTTGACTACTTTTGACGGTAGCGGCAAAATGATAGCTCAAGCTTGGGTTCATAAGCTTGACACCTTTTTGGCATTGAGACCAATGTCAGAGATAGAGGCCATCAAATACGCCACTTTGCACTGGGATGGAGTAGCACATGATTGGTGGTACCATGGTATGGTAACACTTCAGTATAACCAGGTGATAGAGTACTAGGACTTTGTGGATAGATTGGTTGAGCGATTTGATAGGAAAGATCCCGAGGTTTACTTTTGAGATCTAGCACAGTTGAGACAAACAGGTAACTTGGAGTCCTTCATTTGTGAGTTTCAGAGATTGGCAGTCATGGTGCCCAATATTTCAGAGCGTAGATTGGTAGTTCTCTTCATAGAGGGATTGACAGAGCCATTGAAAGGTTGGATCAAAGCCTTTGATCCTCCTTCATTACAGGTAGTGATGAATAAGGCACGTAGTATGGAGATGGCAGCCCCATCCCATAAATTTAACTCCAAGGGTACTTCTTCATCTAGAGACCATAAGTGCTCCAAAGCAAATACAGAGAGACCAGATTTTAACATAGATAAATCAGGTGTAAAGAATGATTCAAAGGCCAATCCAGCAGCACCACCTTTGGATCGTGAGGTGCTTAATGATCTACGTAGGAAGAAGCTTTGCTTCTACTGCAAAGGTCCATATGATATCCATCATGATTGCCCTTTGAGGCCTAAGGGCAAGGCAAATCGTGTGATGTGGGCATATTATGAGGATTCATATTCAGAGGATTCCGAACAGCAGAATAGTTCAAGGGGGCAGAGGCAGAGGCTTCGGGGCCTAAGGTAGAGGCAGAGTTAGAGCTTCACATACAGGAGGCACGCCTATCCAGCATTCAGTCGGATGAGTCATTCAGACTCTATGGAGTTTTGGCAGGGCAGAAGGTTATCACCCTTCTTGATACAGGAGCCACACATAATTTCATAGATGTTAGATTTGTGGAGAAGCGTGGACTCACTATCGAAGATTTTGAGGGCATCAGAGTTAAGGTAGTCGATGGTCACACTCTTAGGTGTGAGCATATGATTAGAGACCTCCCATTGCGCTTGAACAACTATGAGTTCAAGGCTGATTATTATGTGGTAGACATGGGGGACATAGACTTAGTCTTGGGTATGAAGTGGCTTCATTCATTTGAGGAAGTTACTCTTTGTCTCAAGGACATGGAGGTTCTCTTTGATGTTGATGGGAAGACACATATGCTTAAGGCAGTACGGGGCAGCAGCTTCAGATATATGTTTTTTCATCGGATGGAGGTACCTATACCACATGACATGATAGAGGGCGATGACGAGTGCACATTGGCACCAACATAGGGGATGTATGAGGACGAGCTTGGTCTTGAGGTGAGTTCAATTCAGGAGTTGTCACATGTGGTGGGGACTCAACTTTCTGTTACAGTCGGGTCACAGGTTGATGATGATATGACTATTTCTAGCCTTCACAATCTAGTTTTAGATATTATTCAGGTAAGGAGTTTGCTTTCTGATTTTCATTTATGGATTGGTTGGATGCTGATTTTCATTTATCTTAGTACTAGAGATGATGTGACGCCATTACATGAGAGTTTGGATGGACATGGCATGGGGTTCGTGTTAATTGACAGTGGTGGAGATCATAACTACATTTGGGATCCAGGTGGATTGATTGATTTGTCATTTAGCGATTGCTTGAGGGCAAGCAATTCCAGGAGGGGCGGATTGTCATGTCCCCTTTTCAGTTGACATGTTCTGAGTTCATGGTTAGCCTATTATGTGACCCTCATAGGCTGATAGGATGGTTAGAGGGTCTTGATGGAGATTGGAGTGGCTTCGTTTAGCAGAGTTTTTTCAGTTGGCTTTCATTTGGGCTCAATTGGACATGTATTGAGGGAGATATTAATATTTGATTGATTTAATCAAATATTAATTATTTAGCCTATTTTTAATTAGAAACCCTAATTCTAATTTAAGAAAACCCTAATTAGGGAAAGCATATCTTTTGAGGGTATAAGGGTTTCTCATGGAGGCCATTATTGATTAGCCATTGATTATTGATTATTGATTTTGAAGAATTTCTTCTGTGAAGACTGAGCCTAGGGTTCCAGGATTCCATTTGCATTGGAGAACGTTCCCTCTTCAGTGTGTGCAATTAAGAGGCTATGGAATATTAGCTGATCTATTGCCAAATTGAGAGATAGCTTCATCCAGAAGTTATCACAGAATTTACAGGGTTGAGAGATAACTTCACACAGAAGTTATTACAGATATTCCAGGTATTTACTTCTTTATGTTTTGATTCAATAAATTATACAGCTAGAGATATTTTGTGCTAGAAACATATATTTTCAGATCAGGGGTTGAAAACAGGCAAGTTGTGCCCAATTTGGCGGTCGTACGAAGTCTGTACGGGTCCGTATAGATCCAGGCAGGTACCGACCTCGGCAGGCAGAGATTCCAGTGACCGATATCGGCCGACTGAAGACCGACGTTGGCAGAGAAGGACCTACATTGACCGACGTCGGCAGTATATCGACTGACGCCAGCGACTGTGTGTTCGACACAGCAGGCCGAGATAGAATTTCCAGATTCAAACCCAATTTCCAGATTTGCAAAGCCAGGGTTTTCAACACTGTATTTCATATTTTATATGCATAAGAGAGGACTGTAATTGTAATAGTTTAGAAGGACAAGTGATAAGATCTGTGATTTGCTATTGAGAGACTATATTATTGTTATCATTCTAAATTTATTCAACAGAAATTGTATCTTTGTTTAAAGTTTTGTGATGCTATATTCCCTGTTTGGAGGGGATATTACAATAGTTTCACTCTCACTATCTGTATTCAATGGTCTCATACCTTTTCCAATCTTGTTATGACCATTATAACTCTTCTCCCAAAGTACAAGTCGCTTCAAGTGTCAATTCACCCAATTACACAACTCTGAATACATTACACACAATCCTTAGTAGCTTTTATTGGGTATTAATGCATAGTATAGAAAAGTCCACAAGAGTCTTGGAAAACTATAGAAACATTTACCTACCGCTATCCTTCTCCCTATGTCTATAAGTTTTATAGGTCCAATTCCACTTTTAGACCATTTTTCAAAGCTCTTTTTACTTGTTGTTTAGGGTTATTAGGCTTGCCTACCCTGTTTGCATCCTCAATCAACTTAAATCCATACAAATGAATCCATATGACAATGAAACCTTGTTATTCATTTAAAACATCTCAAATATGATTAGTCTATTTTTTTTATTAATTTACGATGGTTAGAATATGAGATATGGAAGAAACCCTAATTATAATATTTAATTATAAACAAATTAACTTTAAAACAAAAAAATAAAAACCATTTAAATTATGAGCTAAATTAAACACACAATAATAAAAATTAAAAACATAATAATAAAAATTTCAATTTAATCATTAGAAGTCAATTAAAAACATAATAATAAAATTTTTAGTTCAATCTCCACTTCATTTATAAATCCAAACAAAAAATGATTGTAATAATAATTTCATGCTTAAGAATAAACAAATCAAAACCAACTTCCCCTTTCACATCCCCGATCACTTAAATAAAAACAATACAAATTGCATGGTTGGCTCTTCCACACACTCAATTCAATTTAGTCAGAGTCAACCTTGCATTTAATCACCAAAGGAAGGGAAAAAATAGAAATTGTGTGGCCCTTACAATGGCAACATTCTGTGACTACCTCAGCCTCATAGTCAATGTCATCTCCAGACTCAACCTTGCTGCAATTCAAGTTTTAAGATATTCCTCACCATCTGTCAAACATTCTTGCCATCCATTGCAACTTCTAACAACTAATTTTTCTAAAGCTTTAAGATGCTCCAATCCATCAACTATATTCTTTAATTTAGGTGAGTCCCAGACCTCCAAACTCTGGAGCATTGGCATTGTTCCACTCTCCAATTTTGGCATTTTTTATAAATTTGAAAATTTATAATTACTTAAATCTATACCAACAGAATCCAAAATCTCCCTGGGCATAAAATCTATACCAACAAAATCCCAAAAAATCAAATATATTAGACATTTAAGTTGACCAATTCCCAAATGTAACTTTTTCAACTACTGCCAAAAGTTGATATTCAGATATTGTAGACGATGGAGGTGGAAGATGGATTCTGGGCTACATGCAGGGGACACTGAATCCCCTATTTTATTCATCTCTAAAAAATATGCTCAATTTTACATTATACTTGCACCTTGAATGTTTACCAAATCTACATCAAATATGTAGTCATTAGATTTTATGTTGTCATTATTTGACATCAGTACTTAAAATCATTGATAGTATCCTCCACATTGTTGTCATCCACCATATTTTCCCTAATTTCCCGCGCTCTACTATTATTTATTTTAATATAATATTTTACTTGAAATAATATAATGTAGGTGTAGCACAAAGGAGGCCCTATACTTGGTTGATAGTAAAAGCCTTCAGAAATCACTTTAGTTGGATGTACTGCTTATCTAGAAAAATGATAGACTACCTATGTGGGATGATGGTGTAGTTACATAATCGTCCATGTGTTCCTTCAGTTTTGTCTTACAGTTTATAGTGTTCATATGATTTACAAGAATGTTAATATTGTTGTTTTCCTCTTTGTCACTAAATCATTACTAATAGAAATTGGTAATGTGTGGCTTGAGAAATCACTTTAGTTGGATGTACTGCTTATCTAGAAAAATGATAGACTACCTATGTGGGATGATGGTGTAGTTACATAATCGTCCATGTGCTCCTTCAGTTTTGTCTTACAGTTTATAGTTTTCATATGATTTACAAGAATGTTAATATTGTTGTTTTCCTCTTTGTCACTAAATCATTACTAATAGAAATTGGTAATGTGTGGCAAGGTGGTAACTTGTAGATAACTTGCATAATGGTATTAAGCAGTATTGTGCTATAAGTTATGCAAGAAAAGTAATCTACCTATTTTGGGATGAAGTGCTCATCCGCCAACCTGGTGATAAATATGGTTAACCTTTTTGCCTCCTAGGGTTCAAGTATTTTTTTCTAGACTTGTCTATATCAAATGATTTTTTAAGACTGTTTTGATAATGAAGATGGTAACCCATTGGATTCTATTATGAATTACTTTTTAGGAGTTTTTGGTGCCTAGATGTTGGGCCAAGACAGCCACAACTGTACCGTGCCTTAGTAGGTTTTGCAAAATCTTCTTGATCAAGACCTTGTAATTTATTGCTTCTAAATACTGTGGCAAAATAGGCGGACTGTGGTAAACTTGTTGCTACCCAGCTGATGTTACCCTTTGGCATTGAATGCAAATATAGTTTTGAGTAAGGGTTGTAAGTGCTCATCTTAGATTTTCTAAATCACCAATAACATAGTGTCTAAAACTCACATTTTTACCCCTTGGCTCAGTTTGGTAAAATGGTATGGCTTAGAAGACACCTATTTTTATCAACTTATTAAAACTATGTACTGGTTAAGCTTTCCTCCTATTGGTACTGGGTCTTGCATCAATTCTTTCATTTATACAAAAGTACTTACAACCCTTAGTTGATTTAGGCAATGAAAGCCTAAACTCTACCTGAACTGTATCTCTTCCCTATTCTTAAGAGTGATCTGAGTTGAATTTTTGAGTTGTTACAAGCATTTCGTGGAGGAATATTTCATTACCGAGATTTTACAAACTTCTAGTGCTTGATAATTTGATGACCATGTTTAGGCGTGAGTCTCATGAAGCTCACTAGTCTCAAAAATGAAATTATCTACAGTGAGGATGTTGGCAAAGGAAGTTGAATATAACACTTGTCAATTGTATTGGCTTAAAAATATGGAAAGGATAATTCAACAAATCCATTTTGTGTGTATCGAGCAATAATCATTGATTGGAGTTTGTTTGATCACATCTCGTCAAGAAAGTTTTTTGAAAAGTTTCAAAGCTTCATTAAATACACTATTTCTTGCAAATCATGCAATCCTTAGAGTTTATAAAACCATTTTTCCATTATGCATCTTATCAAACAATTCTTGTGTTTTCTTCTATATGTCACACATTTTGTGTGAATGTCTTCCAAGGAAACTATCCCCATTATCAAAACATAAAAACACTCAAGTGTGAGCAAATCTTGCAGCTGAAGCTATGTCTATGAAGTTATCATGCTTAAAAGTAGTCATATCATAAGCTTAAGGAGCCCAAAGTCTGATCCAAAGCTGAGATAAATCAACTTCAAGGAGATCCTCTATATCAAAGAAATTGATAGGAAAATTAGGCAAAGTAAAATAGTTGCCCACAATTTACATGCATAATAGAAGGAACTAGAAAGCATCCAATTAGGGCTCCAACGCTACTAGGTGCCAATAGGATAAATAATTTAGATTATAGGTGCCAATAAGTGCCGATTTTTTATGTATAGTATATATTATTGGCCCAGTTTTGATGTATTTGCATAAAGAACCGAGATTATAGGTGCCAATATGTGCAAATAGCATGCTAGTGGATTTCCTCTCCAACGCTAATAGGTGCCAAGTTTTGATCTATTTTTACTGTTACACTTGTGTGGTAACGAACTTGATAGGATGACATCATTATTTGGTTATGTAAAGGACTGGGATAATAAAACAATGGACTTGTTTTCCAATTTCCACAGCTGTTAGATTGGCACAAGTATTAAGGAGATTGGCAAGATTGAATTGGTCTTGTTTTGTGCCTCTCCATATTATTCATTGAAAAGATTCAATGAATACTCACTAAACTCATTCTTGATATATCCTTCAATCATGACATTCCATGAAATAATATTCCATTCAAGCATTCTTTTGAAAACCATGCATGCATATCCAATTCTCTTGCACTTCATATACATATCAAGAAGAGAAGTTCCCACCCAGATATTTGACTCACTTCCATTTTTAATGATGTAATTGTGGATACTATGTTACCGATAAGGATATGGGTACGAAAATTAGATACGGATTTTTTTTTGGGGGGGTTTGGATATAGCTGTACAAAAACATATAAAAAAATTAAAAATATAGCTATATAAGCAAAATTAACCACATAATTTGCATAGAGGAAACAAAATAAGTTAAATAAAAACTTCAATATGATGTCCATAGCTGCATTTTGAAGTCCAAGAGTGAACAAATGTGCAATGTGTAAGGAGGTGAAGTGAATATCCAAACTTCCAACAATTGCAATGGTGTGACATCTTGTAATCTCCTTGGCAAGATCATTTGCGGTACGACAAGCCATCCAACATGAGGGGGGTTGCAGGGGGGCTTCACGTAACTTTTGATAAAATGAGTGTGAATGATTTTAGGGTTGGGAATCCACTTTAGTTTGTTTTTAATTGTATTTTGAAGTCCATGTTTGACTTTTCATTGGGCGAAATTGAAAAAAAATTAAAAAAAATGTTTTTAATTTTCAAAGCGTGGGGATATGCCCAAGGAGTGTCCCTAGGCTGCAGATATGTCACTCAGACGTATCTAGGCATATCTACAGCCTAGGGACGCTCCCTGGGCATATCCCCACGCCTCCCCCGTGCTCTCGTATCTTAGGGCGTATCCCCCACGCTCTTAGGGCCAGGGAGGGGGGGGCGTATCCAGTAATGTAGTGTGGATAGATTTGCCTTGTCCCAGATCTGCTAGGCTGGCACATGCCCTCATAACACTAAGTAAGGTGAACTCATCAGGGACTATACCTATAAACCACATTTGGCAAAATAATTTATGGGTGTCTTCATAATTACCATTATGTGTGCATCCATTTATCATTTCATTCCATGATATAACATCTGTGGAAGACATTGCATTAAAAACATGCAATGCATGAACTAAACTGCCACATTTTCTATACACATCAACCATGGTATTCTGCACACACAGATTGGAGTCAAACCCTATTTTCATTATATGAGCATGGACCATCTTGCTGTATTCCAAGGCTTCTAGAGTCAAACCGGCAAGAAGTACACTAATAAATGTATACTACTCTAGAGTTATGCACATCCCTAACATTACACATACAAGTTTCAAGGCCACCTCCCTATATGCATTTTGAGCATACCTTGAAATCATTGCAGTCCATAATATGACATTCCTCTCAGACATTTTGTCAAAAACTTGGTGTGCATCCTGCACCATGTCACACTTGCTATACATATCCACAAGAGTGCTTCTAGCAAAGACAATAGTCTCAAACCCAGCCTTTATGATTTCACCATGAATCCCCATTCCCAATTTTTTATTTTCCATGGTTGCACATCCTTGGATAAAAGTGGCATACGTGTACTCATCAGGCTAGAGATATTCTAATTTCATTCCCTTAAAGAGTTATAATACCCCATCTCCCTTTCAATTCTATACATATCCTTTTACTATTGCATTCCATGATACTCTGTGCCTTCTCTACATTTTTTCGAAGACTCTGTATGTAGCATCTATATTGCCACACTTAACATACATGTCAATAAGAACATTGCCCAAATCAACATCTGAGAAAAACCCAGACTTAATAATATAGCCATAGATCTGGAAACCATGTCCTGTTGCTTCTTGGCCACCAGATGCCCTGAGAACCCTTACAAGCATGAATGGATTCGACGTAATTCCCAAATTGATAATTTGATTAAAAACTTCAATTGCCTTCTCTAGTAGTCCATTTTGAGTATATCTTAGGGAAACTTTTAAGAACACGTACAATTTTAGAAGTTCAGAAATCTTAGCATATCATTTTCACTATCAAATTCATAGTAGATAACTATAATCCTTTTCCAATTTTCTTCAAAGTTTTACATTTTGTATACAAAAGTAAGTAGGTGAATTCTCAAGCAAAACAACTACATTGAATGTAGAATGGCATCATATTTTTTATTTTTATACTTTTGTAAATGATATTTTATCAGTGTGAATGAGCTTTTTGACTGTGAAAGACATTGAAATTATTTTCTTGTAAGCAAGACTAATGTAAGCATATTGAGATAGTTGTTTGAACATGTAGTGGAATGAAAGATGTTACACTGTTGAATATTTATGTTGCTCTTGCTTTCACTTTGCATGGTATGATGTTCTAGGACTCTAGCAAAAGCATTATCATGAAGTCTCAAATCTTAATATGGGTCTCCTATAGTAGAAGGCAGTTCCCAGGATGTTGTAAGCATGAAAACACTATAATTAATGTTCTTACTTTGATAGATGTGTGTGTGGGTGGGTGTATGTGTCACGTTTTTCAATTGAATAGAACTATGTATATACATGGAAAAACGTACATGTGACAATGATTGGCTTTGTAATTAACTGTACATGATGGACAATATCTTGTATGACATTCTTTAAGCAAGTTGAAACTATTGTCATGTTTTGAATGCTTCATATATGACTGTAGGCAGTGTGTTTATGTATGACTACAATAATGAGTATGGTATGGTGTGATAAATTTAACTAATAAACTTCTCACACGAGTGATCAACTCAATCCCTTTGGACTTGTTACCACTTGTGTGAGCCTAGATCATGTTCTTAATGTTGTAAAGGAACGGGATTTTGATGGATTGGGCACTAAAACCATTGATTCGTCTACAATTCAATTTAGTTTGACTTAAATTTACTTATTAGTATTTCTTCTCCACATTTAAGGGGGCTACATGAGTCAACAAAGGATGTTTACAATGTGTGATATTGAAATGTTAAATACGATTTTTTTCCTACCTTGGCCATGAAAATATTCTGACTTGTTCTCTTTACTATCTGCATTGAAAATTTATTTTCTTCTTAATTTATTTCGTTACCCGATAACACCCGCTAAAAAAAGTATAATTATTAGATGAAGTTCCCCTCTAACAGTAATCTCTACTATGCACCCCATTGAGTTGGAGAGTGGGTTTTATTCTTGGAAGGCATACAGTAATCCTTATTCGTAAAAAGGTACAGGTTTCAACCATAACTGTATCATATCACACAAGTTAAATAGATTAAATATTTTCATGTTAAACCTAAATCAATCCTTTAATTGAGTGATAAAAGCGATATCAAATAGCATCATGGAAATTCTTTGCTGAACCTTGGGCACACAAGGATTCATAAAAAAAATCACTTGATTAGAAATCAACTCTTAGCCAGATGTTTTTGAGGAACTACACCACTGAAATTGTCGTTTTCTATGAATAGCCATCAATATAAAGTGGTAATAGAATGCAAAACATTCTTACTTATGGAACATGTTCTTATTTATTGATAATATCTAGAAGAGTGGTTCCCTTTTGCCTAGCTTTATTAGTGCCATCCTTAGAAAGTTCAAGCTGTTATTTAGAAAGTTCAAATTCTGATCATTAAAATGGATCTGCACTATGTTTTCTTTTTGAGAGGAAAATTTGATACAAAAAAGAGGAAAATTTGATACAGAAAAGTCTACTTACCTTGTTGAAATTCCATTATCTGTGAGAAATATTTTTGGTTAAGAGGTATTTTTATAGTTATTTAAAAAATAAACAAACTCTATTTGAATTTTTCAAACTAATAGTTAATACTTAGATCAAGCTTGTTATCACTTGCAAACACAAGGTTGGTGCCTCTGTTGATGGTAGACTTTGCTGGAAAAATGCTTATGTGCACAGTACAAGAAAATGCTTTTATTTCTTCTATTTGGTTTATACCTTTACTCCCTGAAAAATACAATATACCTTTGATGATCATGTATTTAGATCAAAAGTATTTCTTAGTATGTCAATTTGAAAGATCTCTCATTTCTTCATATGTATACTTGGCAGGGATTACAAATACGATCGAGACATTTAATCCATTGTCATTACTATTGGAATGAATTATTTTTTCCAGTAATTAGGTTCATTCCAATGTATTTTGAAACTCATTATCATTCTTTATTTTTTGCAACCATCTTGTGAAATCTATATGCTACCAAGGAATGGGTATTTTACTACGCTGAGAGGACTGCAAATTATATATAACCAGCATATTTGGTAGTTTGCTTCCTTCTACACAAATATACTACAATAGAAATAGATTGAATTCGTTGCCTTTCATGTTTACTTAAAATTCTTGAGCTGATCGGCATACTTGGCAAGTAGCAATATGATAATCAATCCCGTCATTGTTGGAGAGCTGGGCCATTTATTTGATCAATGATGAAATTTTCTATAATTCAGAAACACATTCAAACACCTTGCATCTGTTAACACCTTGCAAGAGGTCAAAACTACTCAACTAGCATCGCTATCAGCATAATATAGATTTAAACAACTAATAAAATTAATGAAAGAAACATCATTTCATCATGTGCCTAATCCTCAGTAGGATGCAAAGTCATCCTTTTTTTATATATATTGAACTATTCATTTCTATATATAAATCTCATTTTGAATTTGATCTTAATCTCTTTTATTCTATTATGTAAACAACAATCCTTCTAAAGATAACTGAAACTGATAAAAAAATAATTGTTTTTCCATCAAAATATTACAACTCATATTTATGGATTTGGTTGCATGTAGGCTAAGTTAAATACCATTTTCTATGTACTGGTAAATACAAATAACCCGTAAACTAAATGATTGAACTTTATAATTCAAAAGTAGGATGAACGTTGTAACCTCCCAATTGACCCAAATTATATTCTCTTCTTCATTCTAAACATTCATTTCATCTGATAAGTCCCAAAATGTAGTCTTTCCATTTTTCTTATAACAAAAAATAAAATAAAATTGGACTCTATTGGTTTATAGAAAATAACGAAATTAAAAACGGGCCTACAAGATAGCCCAAAAAACGCGTCTTGGAGCCCTGCCAGTTGTCCCAAAAAATTTAATTTGTAGAGTGCCCCTGCTAGGTGTCTAAGATTCCAGCCAACCTCTTTGCACCATCCATGTAGCAACTTATTTGTAAGGCCCATTCCAAACCCGCATTAAACTATATATTGGACTTTCAGTTGCCACAAGTCCCTCCTTTCATACCAAACATGTCAGCGTTCTTGACAAAAATATAGTGTGTCAAAATTCTCTTCTTTGTTTCCACTAAGACAATCAAATTCTTCAAATTAGAAATGTCATTGCATAGTTTGTCATAGTACGTGCTACTGATTTGAAAAAGTTACTTCAAAATGGAATATGAAATTTCTGGAGATGAAGCTCTTTCTTGAATTTTTTAACCACCGCTTTTGTCCATTCATAAATTTCTGTAAGAAATGGAAATGAAATAATCATGTAATACACACATTATCTAATAGTTACGAGCATTTTACTTTTAATCTATGAAATCTATCCCTAAGACTCAAAGAATAGATTTAACTTTTAGTATCTATATAGAATAATATGTTGTACTCTAAAAAAATCCAATAATTTTTACCACACCTTGATGAAGATGCCATATTAATATTTGGAAAACATCAAACAATAGAGAAAAGAGAGAATCAAAATTTTATATAAAATTTAGATAGAATATATACAAGGAAATATCTAACAATATAAAAGACAAAAAATCAAAAAGTCATGCAAATCCTAAATAAAATATATCAAAATATCTTGATAATATGCTATAAAATAGAAAAACATGAACCTAAGAAAGAGAAAGAGAAATCCAAGTAATATCAATTATATTGTCTAGGAGGGGGAAAGATAATTGGTTGAAATCGATCAAGACAAGACAAGCTACTTTTATGAACCATTAAAATTCTGAGAAGAAAACATAGTAACTGAAGGAGATTCTAAATTGGTAAAAATTAGAGATTACTGGGAAAAATAAACAATTTTGAAAATAACAGAACTACTAAAAGAGTATGAATATAATTTTCCTAAAGTTTTCAAATAACTTCACGACATTAAACTAAAGTTAGGAACAATGAGCATTCATTTCAAATTAGAAGCAAAACCAATCTAAAAAATACCTTACCAACTGAATCCTAACATAAAGATTAAAAAAATAGAAACTGATAAGATGTTAATTGCATGCATCATAGAACTATTAGATGATGTGGAATGGATTAGTACAACATATTATTCTATATAGATACTAAAAGTTAAATGTACGATATAAATCTACTCTCTATGTTTCATCCTATGCCAATCCAACACTGAGGGGTCATCATTGCTCGTGCTCTGAAAAGGTACCAATTATAGGAGTTGCTTTACAGTTGAGAAGATCATGGAGGAAACTTAGTTTGTCATTTGGATCACGTTTATTATTGTGAGAGTTTCCTGTAAACATGGATTTATTGGGTAGAAATTCAATAGTTAAATAATCCCCACTGATGTTCTCAGCATCTCAGAATGAAATCTCTATTTAGCTGCAAAAATTCATTTCATGAAAGTACTGCTTCTCTCTGCATGCAACCTTCTTTGTATATGCTAAATTGAAATCTCTGATCCTGATGAAAACATTCTATTATTTTACAATAGCATTTGGCTTCCCTGGATGTCTGAACTTCATGCTCTGTTGTACTTATGCATGTTTTAGCTCTATTCTGGGAACTGAGTTCTCTCAATAAAATAATTTTAGATCTGTATCTAGCTATTGTTTAATGATATAGCATAGTATCAGAATTGATCATAGGAAGTCGTTTAGCATTGTGAATGATCTGGTAGACTCTTCGTGGAAAGAAATGCCCTTATTGTCAATCTTGCATGAGTTATAAATGAGTCTTTAAATTTAATATCTTGAAGTTAATGACCGGACTACTAATAATGTTTTATTCATTTAGGAAATTATAAATGTGGCTTTCTTTGAATGTTATTTGATAAGATTCACTTGTTTCTCTAGATTGTAGTATTGTTTCCAATGACCCAGTAAACTATGTTTAGGAAAGTAGTGTTTAGCGCCTTACATAATGGATGAAGCTCAATAATTTTGTAGATCTTTCAATACTTTATTCTGTACTTAGGTTGAGTCAGACAGGTAGTAATGTAGGTGTAGCACAAAGGGGGTTCTAAAATTGGTTGATAGCCAAAAACTTGAGAAATCACTTTAGTTGGATGTACTGCTTATCTAGACAAACGATAGATTACCTGTGTGGGATGATGGAGTAGTGACATAATGGTCCATGTGTTCCTGCAGTTTTATCTTACAGTTTTCATATGATTTACAAGAATGTTAATATTGTTGCTTTCCCCTTTGTCGCTAAATCATTACTAATAGAAGTTGGTAATGTGTGGCAAGATGGTAACTTGTAGATAACTTGCATAATGGTATTAAGCAGTATTGTCCTATAAGTTATGCAAGAAAAGTAATCTACCTATTTTGGGATGAAGTGCTCATCGGCCAACCTGGTGATAAATATGGTTAACTTTTTTGCCTCCGTAGGGTTCAAGTATTTTTTTCTAGACTTGTCTGTATCAAATGATTTTTTAAGACTGTTTTGATAATGAAGATGGTAATCTACTGGGTTCTATTATGAATTCCTTTTTAGGATTTTTTGGTGCCTAGATGCTGGGCCAAGACAGCCACAACTGTACCATGCCTTAGTAGGTTAGTAGGTTTTGCAGAATCTTCTTGATCAAGACCTTGCAATTTATTGCTTCTAAATGCTGTGGCAAGATAGGCGGACTGTGGTAAACTTGTTGCTACCCAGCTGATGTTACCCTTTGGCATTGAATGCAAATACAGTTTTGAGTAAGGGTTGTAAGTACTCATCTCAGATTTTCTAAATCACCAGTAACATAGTGTCTAAAACTCACCTTTTTTTCCCTTGGCTCAGTTTGGTAAAACGGTATGGCTTAGAACAGACTTATGTTTATCAACTTATTAAAACTATGTACTGGTTAAGCTCTCCTCCCATTGGTACTGGGTCTTGCATCAATTCTTTCATTTATACAAAAGTACTTAGAGCCCTTAGTTGCTTTAGGCAATGAAAGCCTAAACTCTACCTGAACTGTGTCTCTGCCCTATTCTTACAAGTAATCCGAGTTGAATTTTTGAGTTGTTACAAGGATTCCATGGAGGAATATTTCATTACCAAGTTTTTGCAGACTTCTGGTGCTTGATAATTTGATGAACCTGTTCAGGGGTGAGTCTCATGAAGCTCACTAGTCTCAAAAATGAAATTAAGTAGAAGCACTGTGCATTGATTTTTTACCTTCTTATGAGTAAACTATGCACGATGTATTGGTTGAGATGTTGGAGTTATAAAATTTATTTTAATCTCTTAAAAAGTTAAAATTTTGCAAGTGTTGGATCCTCCTGATGCTGGTGTCTTAGATTGTTGAGATAACATTTTGATTTAATAGCCTTCAGGAAGGTAGAATATTAACGTTTTGAGTTAATCTTATCTGTATTATATTGGAACTTGCACTTTGTTGATACTGCATGTCTGGAGACTATGAGAATGCTTAGGAAATTGCAGTTGTTAAGAAAAACCAAACTATATGATGTTTATACGAAGACACCTTGCCCTCACATGTATGACCTGAAGCCTTAAACTTTGATCCTAGTAAGATCATGGGGAAATTGGGCCTGCTCTACTTTTAGACTCATCTGTTGGTCTAGTGAATTGACCCTAGCAAAAGTGCCCTGCCAAAAAATGGATCTCTGAAATTGAGGCCCTAGATACTAACCATATTGTGAAGCAAATTGGCAAGCAGAAATTTTGTTGGTCTTATTCAAATAACTAAAGCCCTGAGTAGATAGAAAACATAGATTTGAACCTAGGCATGTCACATTGTTATGAGTGTTCTTATTTCTGTTTCTTAATTTTTTTGAATTTTTGCCTTGCTTTGGAATCCTTATTTTAAACCTCCTATTGCTGTTGGCATTTCTAGTAACTGGGGTATGGTAAAATCCATCTTGATGATACAGGTAACGTTTCATTAATTTCTTATGTTATAATATCTAACTTAATGAATTGGGAAATACTTGGAGACTGGGTTTTATATAATGCATATATCATGTTGTCTCTACTTCGTTTTTACCTCTTTTAAAATCTGACATTCTGCACTTTATTCTGAAAAGGTAGAAGTCAAATAACAGCACCTCTCTTATGCGTTTTATATCTATAAAGCACAAATATGCAATTTTATAGGCATGGACAAATTGTGCTCTCACTGCACACGGTTCAGATGGTTCAAATTTAGATATTTAAGAATGGAATGTTGTTGATAGAAAACATTGTGGCTAGAGGAAATACGTATTTCAAAAGCGTAGTATAGATGGAAATCCCTTGATATAACCATGCTTTCTAACATAAAAGGAAGAGAGAAATATAATGTCTTGCTATTTAGTCCACTTGAGAATCTACGGGATTAGCATGAAAGGGAGAAGGGCTCCTACATGCACACTCCTTCAAGTCTACTCACTCAATATTGGTTCTGCATTGAGACATATCGAATGGTTTGTGATAATGACATGTGCTGGTATATGGCTTAAAAAGGAACCTATATAGCAAATAAACTGTACTAATTAGGAATAGTCTGTCGATGAAGAAACAATCAAGGCATTCAACTATTATGATCATTCCACTACAATTGATTAGACCATGTAGATAACCCATCATGAGTGGAGATGTTACAGAGATGTGCATCTCTTATGAATTGATTCGGATTTTCCACCACATAGCATGATCTTTGTTACCTATTGTGTTTCTCAATGGTATCTTCCATACATGTTGTTAAGGTCACCCCTCACTATCTATGGCACATTTCTAAAACCATGGAGAAGATTTATAAGCTTCATCCATAAGTCCTGCATGAGCCAATTAGGTATGGTTAAATTTTCAATAATGTTACCATTATACTTTTACAGCTTCATCCATATGTCCCACATAAGCCAATTAGGTATGGGTAAATTATCAATAATGTTTCCCATGATACATTTACGTATATGCCTATAGGAAATTCACAAGCACTTTGGGAAATGTCAATGCATCTAAGTGAGTTGTTATTTGACCTAGGAATTTAGACTAGAAAAGTTAACGTGAAAGTCATGTTCTCTAGCCTCTTCTTTGTCATTGTTGCAGAATTTGTATCTTACATCCTAAGAGCTTAAAAGATGAGAAGTCCATTTGAAGTTTTACTGTTGCACAAGCTATACACTACATCCTAAGATCTTCCGAACAGAGAACCATGTTCGAAAGACTTGAATTATCAAATTATTCAAAGTGGATAGCAATGAATTACAGGTTATACAACCTTGATCCCATTTTTTTCACTTGAGAATTTTTGGTGTACAGATTAAAGATTGGCCCAACAAGGTTGTTCAATACTATAATATCTCATTTACAATAAATGCTTCATAACACGAACTATTGAGCTAGTTCTATTTAAAAATTGAGAATAAGCATGATAAAAGGCTTAACAACATTCTCTCACAATTTGAAAGGCTTCAAATCAGTCATAAGTTGTCTCTTCAATACATTCATGCCATGCTTCATGTTGGTTCTTGAATAAGCAACTGAAAAAAATGAATTGTTTAGGACCTTAAGTGGTCAGCTTAAGCGGATCAAGCAGAACCGTCAATCAAAATGAGAAACGTACTGCATAGTCACCTGGGTTTAGGGACAAGAACGCTGTAACTGTACCAACGTCCCCTGGTGACTATATTTCAATGCATATGTGTAGGTATAATCCTTAATGAAACTTTTAATTACAGAATTTATATAGACCATAGAGGTCTCTTACTTCTTTCAGTCTATGTATACTTATAGGTTATTCATGGAAATAGAAGTGTTCAAGGAGAGGAAGGTGATGCTCTTCCCTACCTAATATATGTTTCTCGAGAAAAACACTCTAAGTTTGACCATCATTATAAAGCTGGAGCCATGAATGTCATGGTAATTTGACTTGAATTATCTATTTTTCAGTGACTTCCAATGACAAGGATGTTGCCTAACAGTTGAACAAATTTAGTTCACATTCTTAAAGATAATTGTTCATTATTTAAAATCTATTGGCACTGAGCCGAAGAGCCACATGAAAAGGTAATATATATATGATCTCCAATTGGTGTTTATTGGATTTGTCTCTTGAAAGTTGAATATGTACAATCTTGAAACATTAGATTTATTAATTTCATTTCTTTGGTTTTTCAGGCAAGAGTTCTAGTAAATATGGTTGCACTATTCATTTCGCAACCAATGTTGACATGTGGGGCTTGGCATGTTGCACATGGGGTTCCTATTCACTTGCCAACTAAGCCAAGTTCTCTTCGCTAAATGGATGTGCATTAGTTCCTCTCTTCTACTTATATAAGGACCTATCCTCCAAGGCATTTATGAGCCAATTATAAATTGTTGATTTAGGATTATAGATTGTAGATAATAGGAGTGTGAGCTACTTAGCCTTCGTGCCATATATATAGTGTAATGGAGTGTTGAGCTACTTAGTTGTGAGTTGAGATAGCTTGGATAGCTATGAGAGTTGTGAGTTTTGAGCAAGTATAACATAGCCCTTGGCCTTGGTCTTTTGCTTGTTGCTTTTTAGAGATGAATCAAGGTCATAATAAGAAGAGAAGAAGGGTATTTGGAGGTATGACAAGGGCTTTTACCTATAGAGGTTGAAATAATCTCCTAAACGAATATATGTGCATGTTCAAATGGGTCGCATATGAGTACCCTTCCACAACATAATGTTTCCCATTAAAAAAATAGTATTCTACATGTACTTTGGCATGGGCTTAAAACTGGGAAATGGGTAAAACTATGTGCTAGTCCACTTCCAACCACCTCTCTCATATTTAAAACCTTATTTTTTTGCTTATCACAAACCAATATTTTTTGATACTCTACTTCTATCATTACTCTGAAACCCTTCCACCTACAAAAATCTTCATCCTCCATAAGGCTTACCTGCACAACCTCATCGGCCAGTTTAGTCCATTGCTTGATTGAATTAGGGACATGAATGTAATACTCGGTTCCTAGCAAAGACAATGATGTTAGATAGACAAACCCATTCTCACATAAGAAGGCATAATCAACTTGTTTCCATAGGCTCTTGATTTTGTAGCCTCCATTAGTGATGAAGCATAGGAAATCCTTTATAGAAACATGCCTTATAGCTACAAGAATTGGATTTGAAACATTCCTAATAAATGTTGGGTCTTCATTGTTCCATACGATATTATATCAAATGGGTCCACCCCTAAAGTAACATATCCGACTTCAATGAGTATGTCTAGTTTGGGAACTTTGTCCATGACAATATCAAAAAACAAGTTGCCTTCCTACAGTTTGTTGATGGGTGTAATGGGTATCTCAATTTTATTATCAAATGATTTTTTCTTATCTTAGATTATCATGTAGGTTAGGGTTTCTTGATGCATTCTTTCATGTTCAGTTAGTATGCAAAAAACATTAATATTCAATAGTCCCTTAGCACCGTTATTCTATATCTAGAGGTACATTTTTACTTTTGGTTGCAAGTAAAAATTAGGCTTTTAGATCCAAGGTATTTTGTATTTTGAGTCCATGCAGTTGTGAGGCTCTTGGGCTCTTACAGTTAGGATGGCTAGAGTGATTATAACATTTGTCTGCAACTAAGCTTAGAATTCAATAATGTTTACTAGTGTCTTAGTCATAACAAATCAAGATGTTGGCAATCTGTATAATGCTATAAGATTTAATGTTAAAAACATGGTGGGTATGGTTTTTGTTGAAGGATTTGGTATTTCTAGTACATGTTGGATTGATTTCTCTAAGGGACAATTTATTTGGTTTTAAAAGTAAGTATATTTTAATATATTGTCAAGTATTAAGAAGTATCCATTCCATCAAATTCACCAAAGGGATGTTCATTACATTCTAATCCAACACTATCCCTTGTAAAATGGGTGTTGGACCTTTATTCTTTCTAGGCCAAACAACTTCAACATATTGTGGAGACTATTAATTTTTAGATACTAGTTGGGATAGGATTTATCATTGTTGGTGTAGGTTTTTTTATCAATTATATGGTTTTCCTACACATATTTATTAAGCTTGCTTAGTTGGAATATCACTTAGGTGCAATAATGGGGTCATAATTGTACATGCACATGCTTATTTGTACTCAACATGGTTGCACTATTCATTTGGCAACCAATGTTAACATGTGGGGCTTGGCATGTTGCACATGGGGTTCCTATTCACTTGGCAACTGAGTCGTGTTCTCTTTGCCAAATAGATGTGGATTGGTTCCTCTCCTCTACCTATATAAGGACCTATCATCCAACGCACTTATGAGCCAATTATGCATTTTGGATTGAGGATTATAGATTGTAGATTATATGAGTGTGAGTTACTTGGCCTTCATGCCATTTATGTAGTGTAATGGAGTGTTGAGATACTTAGTTATGAGTTGAGACAACTTGGATAGCAGTGACAGCTATGAGATTTGAGCTAGTATAACACTTTGTAAACCTCCATATCTTAATGTAATCTATCTCTATTGTACTCATGTGATTTCATTCATTGTTACAATGTTGTGTTTTTGATCTTCTAGTATTGGGTATTGAATGTCTCATTAGAAGATGATTCTAACATGGTATTAGAGTAGAACTAGCAAATGAACATCATTTTATCTTGTTGTTTGAAATCTTGAGTAGATGATATGTAGTTTCATCCTCCTCTAAGTGCCTAAAAGACATTTATTACATTTTTTTGTTTGCTTCTTATTTGCTTTAAACTAGCATTTGCCTTGTTTTGGTCTATGTTGTCAACTAACAAGCAGGTTGAAGGGCTATTCTATTATGGTGGGCACTCTGCTACATGATATTTGCTTCATAGCCTTAAAGAAGACCTTAATTTTATTTGCATAAGTCAAACTTATCAGGTCAAAGTCTTGAAGTTGGGTGATGTAGTGAACCTATGACTTGGAGATCCTAAAATTACCACTTTCTCTCCTCTCAAGCTCCTACATGGTATTCAAAACCACCCTAGCTACTCTACATGATTTTTGAGAACCCACAAACCATATCTTCACCTTAAGCCTGCTAAACAACCTTCAAAATCCACCTTGGCTAACCATTTTTATGCACCCTGGTTCACCAACACTAGAAACCCACCTTACCAAGCTCAAAACAATACTCCAAAACTGGTCTTTTTGCCTTCCATAGCCTCAATATACCCTCCTGACTGCTTGGCATCCCTTCTAGGCTTGTATACAGCCAAAACCATTTTTTTTCCTACTAAAAACTAGTTGTTTTTTGGTCAAATCTGGTGTGTTTAGCAAATTCATGGTTTTTTATATTTGTTTAGTGGTTTTGGCAGATTCAAGGTTATTTCGTGGTCAAAGTATGTTAGAATGTTTAAAAAAAATAAAAGTCAATAATTTAAAGTTGCATGTGTTTTTTTTAAGACAATTTATTTGGGTGACATTTAAAACATGGAGGAGACCCTTTCTTTTGAAGGGAATTTTTAATGTTTTTTATATAAAAACAATCTATTGAGATTTTTTATTGTTTTTTCATGTATAAAATAATCTTTGAAAGGAAGAATTTTTTAGACTATTTTTTTTAATTAAAAAAAAATAATATAATGTATTCCCTGGACGTATTTTTAGTGGTAACGGACATCAATTTTGGGAAGTCATTTTTCTTTTTTTTTAAATGACGACAACGTAATAAATGGATGCATTTTCGGTGGAAACCAACATCCATTTTGAGAAGCTTTTTTGAAGCAAATTTGGTATTTTTTTAATCAATTATAAGGGCCACATAAGCTCTAAGCCCCTAGACCCCTACATTGTGCCCCATTACACAGTACTTCCAAGTGTCAAAGAGTGCTAGGTGAGGTCTAAGCTTGTAGGAGGTCAGTTCCACTCACAATATAAACAAGTTTGTTCATAAAAATTACTTGTGTATGCATTCTTGATTAAGTTTGACATCTAGTACTCGAGCATGCATAATACTTAAAAACTTGGGGGGGTGGGGCGGGGGGGGGGGGGGGGGGGGGGGGGGGGGGAGGGGGCGCGTGGGGCGCTTTATTTCTGATACTTATGGAGGTTACTGATCATACTGATGGGGGGAGACATCTCTATATTATGATGGGGGATTTATATGTACTTGGGTACCTAACAAGGCCTTGTTGTTGGGACCCAAATCTCTACCCACCTAAGCTACACATAAGGGGGGTTGTTGGTGTAGGTTTTTTCTCCATTATATGAATTTTCTACACATATATATTAAGCTTATTTAGTTGGAATAATTACGTCACTTAGGTGCAATAATGAGGTCATAATTGCATATGCACATGCTTATTTGTAGTAAACATGGTTGCATTATTCATTTGGCAACCAATGTTGATAT
This sequence comes from Torreya grandis, assembly GCA_037957365.1. Classification (NCBI taxonomy): domain Eukaryota; kingdom Viridiplantae; phylum Streptophyta; class Pinopsida; order Cupressales; family Taxaceae; genus Torreya; species Torreya grandis. The sequence goes on from JARHVA010000558.1 coordinate 147,219, forward strand.
GTGGGGCTTGACATGTTGCACATAGGGTTCCTATTCAGTTGACAATTGAGTCATGTTTTCATTGATAAATGGATGTGGATTAGTTCCTCTCCTCTACCTATATAATGACCTATCCTCAAAGGCACTTATGAGCCAATTATGCATTATGGATTGAGGATTATTATGTTTAGATTATAGGAGTGTGAGCTATTTAGCCTTCATACCATTTATGTAGTGTAATGGAGTGCTGAGCTACTTAGTTGTGAGATAAGATAGCTTGGATAGCTATGAAATATGTGAGCTTCGAGCCAATATAACATATCCCTTGGCTTTGGTCTTTTGCTTGTTGTTGTCCAGAGATGAATCAAGGTCAGAATAAGAAGAGAAGAGTATTTGGAGGTAAGACAAGGATGTTTAGCTCAAAAGGTTGAAATAAGCTCCTGAAAAAATCTATGTGCATGTTTAAATGGATCATATCTGAGTACCCTTCCACAACATAATGTTTCCCATTAAAAAAATTAGGAGAGCATTCTACATGTACTTTAGCATAGGCTTAAAACTAGGAAATGGGTAAAACTATGTGTTAGTCCACTCCCAACCACCTATCTCATATTTAAAACCTTAATTTTTGGTTATCACTAACCGATATTTTTTTATACTCTGATTCTATCATTTTTCTGAAACCCTTCCACTTACAAAAAATCTTCATCCTCTATCAGGCTTACCTAAACAACATCATCGACAACTTCAGTCTAATGCTTGATTTGAATCAGAGCCATGAATGTAATACTCAGTTCCTAGTAAAGGTACTAATGTTGGATAGATAAACCCATTTTCATAGAACAAGGCATAATCGACTTGTTTCAAAAGGCTCTTGATATTGTATCCTCCATTAGTGATGAAGCATGGGAAATCCTTGGTAGAAATAGGCCTTATAGATATAAGAAATGGATTTGAAACTTCCTAATAAATTTTGGGCCTCATTGGCCCATGCACTAGTATATCATATGGGTCCACCCCTAAAATAACATATCCAACTTCAATGAGTATGTCTAGTTTGTGAACTTTGTGCATAACAATGTCAAAAAATAAGTTGCCTTCTTGTAGTTTGTTGATGGATGTAATGGGTATCTCTATTTTGTTATTAGATGATTTTTTCTTATCTTGGACTATCATGTAGCTAATGGTTTCTTGATGCATTCATTCATGTTCAATTAGTATGTAAAAAAAAATAGTATTTAGTAGTCCCTTAACACCGTAATGTTGTATCTAGAGGTACATTTTACTTTTGGCTCCAAGTAAAAAGTAGACTTTTGGATCCAAGGTATTTTGTATTTTGAGTCCATGCAGTTGTGAGACTCTTGGGCTCTAACAATTAGGATAGTTAGAGCGATTGTAACATTTGTCTACAACTAAGCTTAGAATTCAATAGTGTCTAGTAGTGTCTTAGCCTTGACGAATCATGATTTTGGAAATCTATATAATTTTATAAGATTTAATGTTAAAAACATAGTGGGTATGGTATTTGTTGAAGGATTTGGTATTTTTAGTACATGTTGGATTGATTTATCTAAGGGTTAATTTATTTGGTTTGAAAAGTAAGTATATATCAATATATCACCAAGTATTGAGAAGTATCCATTCCATCAAATTCACTAAAGGGATATTAATTACATTCTAATCCAACATTATCCCTTATAAAATGGGTGTCGGGCCTTTATTCTTTCTAGACCAAACAACTTCAACATATTATGGAGACTGTTAATTTTTCAAATACTAGTTGGGATAGGATTTATCATTGTTGGTGTAGGTTTTTTATCCATTATATGGTTTTCCTACACATATATATTAATATTGCTTAGTTGGAATAATTAGGTCACTTAGGTGTAATAATGAGTTCAAAATTACATGCACATGCTTATTTGTACTCAACATGGTTTCACTATTTATTTGGCAACCAATGTTGACATGTGGGGCTTGGCATGTTACACATGGGGTTCCTATTCACTTGGCAACTGAGCTATGTTCTCATTGCCAAATGGATGTGGATTAGTTCATCTCCTCTACCTATATAAGGACCTATCCTCTAAGGCACTTATGAACCAATTGTGAATTGTGGATTATAGATTATATAAGTGTGAGATACTAGGCCCTTGTGCCATCTATGTAGTGTAATGGAATGTTTAACTATGTAGTTGTGAGGTGAGATAACTTGGATAGCTATGAGATATATGTGCTTTGAGATAGTATAATTCTTTGTACACCTCCATATTTGAATGTAATCTATCTCTATTATGCTCATGCGATTTCATTCATTACAACAAAGTTGTGTGTTCGATCTTCCAGTATTTGGTTTTGGCTGTCTCATTAGAAGATGATTCTAACATGGTATCAGAATAGAGATAGTAAACAAACATCATTTTTTTTTTTTGAAATCATGAGTAGATAATATGTGGTTTTATCTTCCTCTAAGTGCCTAAGCCACATTTACTTATACCTTATTTTGCTTGCTTCTTATTTGTTTCAAACTAGCATTTGCCTTCTTTTGGTCTATGTTGTTAGCTAATAAGCAGGTTGAAGGGATATTATATTATGGTGGGGGCTCTATTGTATGATATTTGATTCATATCCTTAATTAAGATCTTGATTTCTTTTGCACAATTCTTGAAGTTGGGCGACATAGTGAACTTGCGATTTGGAGATCCTAAAATAACCACTTTCTCTCCTCTCAAACTCCTATGTGGTATTCAAAACCACTTCCTAGTTGATATACATGTTACTTGATAACCCAAACACCATATATTTGCCTTAAGCCAACTAAACAACCCTCAAAATCCACCTTGGCTTGCCATTTTCATGCACCCTGATTCACCAAAACTAGAAAACCACCCTACCAAGCTCAAAACACCACTCCAAAACTAGTCTTTTTGCCATCCACAACCTCTCCAGACCCTCTTAGCTACTTTAAATCACTTCTAGGCTTCTATATAGCCAAAACCATTTTTTTGCTAAAAGTTACTTGTTTTTGGTCAAATTCGGCGTGTATAACAAATTCATGGTTTTCTATATTTGTTCAGTGGTTTTGGCAGATTGAAGGTTATTTGGTGGTCAAAGTATGTTAGAATGTTTAAAAAGAAACAAATTCAACAATTTAAAGTTGTATGTTTTTTGTAAAGACAATTTATTTAGGGGACATTTAAAACATGGAGGAGACCCTTTCTTTTGAAGGGAATTTTTAATGTTTTTAATATAAAAACAATCTATTCAAATTTTTTTTTTTTTTTTCATATATAAAAACAATCTTTGAAAGGAATAATTTTTTTGACTATTTTTTTAATTCAAAAAAAGATTAATATATTGTATTCCCCAGATGTGTTTTTGTTGGTAATCAACGTCCATTTTGGAAATTCTTTTTTGTCTTTAAAAAATGATGACAATGTACTAAATGGATGCATTTTCAGTGGAATTTGACATCCATTTTGAGAAGCTTTTTCGAGGTAAATTTGGTATTTTTAAATCAATTATAAGCGCCACACAAGGTCCAAGCCCATAGACCCCTACGTTGTGCCCCATTATATAGTAATTTCAAGTGTTGAAGAGCATTAGTTGAGGTCCAAATTGGCATGAGGTCAATTCCCCTCATTGTATAAATAAGCTTGTTCATACAAATTACTCATGGATACATTTTCGGTTGAGTTCGACATCCAGTACTTGAGCATGCTTGATACTTGAAAAATTGGGGGGGTTGTTTCTTATACTTATGGAGTTTACTGATGATACTTATGGGGGGAGACATCTCTCTATTCTTGTGGGGGGAGACATCTCTATATTCTGATGGGGGATTTATCTGTACTTGGGTACCTAACAAGGCCTTGTTGCTGGGACCCAAATCTTCTACCCACCTAAGCTACACTTAAGGGGGGGGGTGTGTTGGTGTAGGTATTTTATCCATTATATGATTTTCCTACACATATATATTAAGCTTTCTCAATTGAAATAATTAGGTCACTTAGGTGCAATAATTAGGTCATAATTATACATGCACATGCTTATTTGTAGTAAACATGGTTGCACTATTCATTTGGCAACCAATGTTGATATGTGGGGCTTGGCAGGTGGCACATGGGGTTTATATTCACGAGGAAACTAAGTCATGTTCTCATTACTAAATGGATGTGGATTAGTTCCTCTCCCTATCTATATAAGGACCTATCCTCCAAGGCACTTATGAGCCACTTATGCATTGTGGATTGAAGTTTATAGATTGTATATTATAGGAGTGTGAGCTACTTGGTCTTTGTGCCATCTATGTAGTGTAATGGATTGTTGAGCTACTTAGTTATGAGTTGAGATAGCTTGGATAGCTATGAGAGTAGTGAGCTTTGAACCAATATAGCATATCCCTTGGCCTTGGTCTTCTACTTGTTGCTTTCTAGAGATGAATCAAGGTCAGAATAAGAAGAGTATTTAGAGGTAAGACAAGGACTTTTAGCTCAAGAGGTTGAAATAATCTCTTGAAAAAATCTATGTGAATGTTTAAATGGGTTGTATATGAATACCCTTCCACAACATAATGTCTCCCATTAAAAAAAAATAGTAGAGTATACTACATGTACTTTGGCATAGGCTTAAAATTGGGAAATGGGTAAAACTATGTGTTAATCCACTCCCAATCACCTCTCTCATATTTAAAGACTTATTTTTTTTCTTATAACTAATCAAGATTTTTTGATACTTTGCTTCTATCATTACTCTAAAACCCTTCCACCAACAAAAATCTTCATCCTCCATAAGGCTTACCTACACAACATCATCGCCAAGTTCAGTCAAATGCTTGGTTGAATCAAGGCCATGAATGTAATACTTGGTTCCTAGAAAAGATAATGATGTTAAATAGACATTCTCATAGAAGAAGTCATAATCAACTTATTTCCAAAGGCTCCTAATTTTTTAGCCTTCATTAGTGATAAGCATAGAAAATCCTCGATAGAAATAGGCCTTATAGCTACAAGAAATGGATTTGAAACTTTCTTAATAAATGTTGGGCCTTCATTGTTCCATATGCTAGTATATCACATGGGTCAACCCATAATTTAACATATCCAACTTCAATGAGTATGTCTAGTTTGGGAACTTTGTGCATGATAATGTCAATGAAGGCATAATCAGCTTATTTCTAAAGGCTCTTGATTTTGTAACCTCCATTACTGATGAAGCATAGGAAATCCTCGATGGAATTAGGCCTTATAGCTACAAGAAATGGATTTGAAACTTTCCTAATAAATGTTGGGCCTTTATTGTCCCATACACTAGTATATCACATGGGTCAACCCATAAAGTAACATATCCAACTTCAATGAGTATGTCTAGTTTGGGAACTTTGTGCATGACAATGTCAAAAAACAAGTTGCCATTCTGTAGTTTGTTGATGGGTGTAATGGGTATCTTTGTTTTGTTATCAAATTATTTTTATTATCTTGAACTATCATGTAGGTTAGGGTTTCTTGATGCATTATTTCATGTTCAATTATTATGTAATAAACATTAGTATTCAGTAGTGCCTTAGCACTATTATTCTATATCCAGAGGTAAATAGTCTTGGCTCCAAGTAAAAAGTAGACTTTTGGATCAAAGGTATTTTTTATTTTGAGTGCATGCAGTTGTGAGGCTCTTGAGCTCTTATGGTTAGGACAATTAGAGCGATGGTAATAATTATTTGCAACTAAGATTAGAATTTAATAGTGTCTAGTAGTGTCTTAGCCTTAATGAATCAAGAGGTCAACAATCTTAATAATTTTTTAAGCTTTAATGTTAAAAACATAGTGGGTATGGTATTTGTTGAAGGATTTGGTATTTCTAGTACATGTTGGATTGATTTCTCGAAGGGACAATTTATTTGGTTTGAAAATTAAGTATATATCAATATATTATCAAGTATTGAGAAGTATCCATTTCATCAAATTCACTAAAGGGATATTCTTTACATTCTAATCCAACATTATCCCTTGTAAAATGGGTGTTGGACCTTTATTATTTCTAGACTAAACAACTTCAACATATTGTACAGACTAATAATTTTTTAGATACTAGTTGGGATAAGATTTATCATTGTTAGTGCAGGTTTTTTATGCATTATAGGGTTTTCCTAAACATATATATTAAGCTTTCTTTGTTGGAATAATTAGGTCACTTAGGTGTAATAATGAGGTCATAATTGCACATGAACATGCTTATTTGTACTCAACATGGTTTCAATATTCATTTGGAAACCAATGTTGATATGTGGGGCTTGGCATGTTACACACGGGGTTCTTATTCACTTGCCAACTGAGATGTGTTCTCATTACCAACTGGATGTGGACTAGTTGTTCTCCTCTACCTATATAAGGACATGTCCTCCAAGGCACTTATGAGCTAATTATGCATTATGGATTAAGGATTATATATTTTATATTATGTGAATGTGAACTACTTGGCCTTCATGCCATCTATGTAGTGTAATGGAGTGTTGAGTTACTTAATTATGAGCGGAGACAACTTGGATAGCTGTGAGATTTGAGCTAGTATAATACTTTGTACACCTTCATATTTGAATGCAATCTATCTCTATTATGCTCATGTGATTTCATTCATTTCAACAAAGTTATGTGTTTGATCTTCTAGTATTTAGTCTTTGATGTCTTATTAGAAGACAATTCTAACATGGTATTAGAGTAGGGCTAGTAAACAAACATCATTTTCTTTTGTTGTTATAAATATTGAGTAGATAATATGTGTTTTCATCCTTCTCTAAGTGTCTAAATGACATTTACCTATACATTTTGTTGCTTTCTTCTTATTTTCTTCAAACTACCATTTGTCTTGTTTTGGTCTATGTTGTCAGCTAACAAGCAGGTTGAAGGCCTATTCTATTATGGTGGGTGTTATGTTGCATGATATTTTCTTCATAGCCTTGAAGACGATCTTGATTTTTTTTGCACAAGTCAAATTTATCTGGTTAAAGTCTTAAAGCTGGGCATCGTAGTGAACCTACGATTTGGAGATCCTAAAACTGCCACTTTCTCTCCTCTCAAGCTCCTACATGGTATTCAAAACCACTTCTTAGCTACTCTACATGCTGCCTGAGAACCCACACACCATATCTTTGCCTTAAGCCTACTAATCAACCCTCAAAATCTACCTTGGCTCACCATTTTCATGCACCCTTATTCACCAACACTAGAAAACCACCCTAATAAGCTCAAACACCACTCCAAAATTGGTCTTTTTGCCTTACATGACCTCTCCATACCCTTCTGACTGATTGGCATGCCTTCTAAGCTTGTATATAGCCAAAACCATTTCTTCTACTAAAAATTGCTTGTTTTATGGTCAAATATGGCATGTATAACAAATTCATGGTTTTCTATATTTTTTTATTGGTTTCTATAGATTGAAGGTTATTTGGTGTTCAAAGTATGCTAGAATGTTTAAAAAAACAAAAGTCAATAATTTAAAGTTGCATGTGTTTTTTTAAAGACAATTTATTTGGGGGACTTTTAAAACATAGAGTAGACCCTTTCTTTTGAAGGGATTTTTTTATGTTTTTTATATGAAAATAATCTATTGATATTTTTTTAATTATTTTTTCACATATAAAAATAATCTTTGAAAGGAAGAAATTTTTTTCACTAATTTTTAATTAAAAAAATAATATATTGTACTCCCTGGATGCATTTTTGATAGTAACCGATGTCCATTTTGAGAAGTCATTTTTCTTTTTTAAAAAATGAAAATAATATACTAAATGGATTCATTTTTGGTGGAAATCAACATCTCTTTTGAAAAGGTCTTTTGAGGCAAATTTGGTATTTTTTAATCAATTCCAAGGGCCACACAAGCTACAAGCCCCTAAACCACCTATGTTGTGCCCTGTTGTATAGTACTTTCAAGTGTCGAAGAGCATCGAGTGAGGTCTGAGATGGGATGAGGTCAGTTCCACTCAAAGTATAAAAAGGTTTATTCATATAGATTCACATGGATGCATTCTCATTTGAGTCTGACATTTAGTACTCGAGCATCTATAATACTCGCAAACTTGGGGGGTTATTTTTAATACTTATGGAGGTTACTAATGATACTTATGGGGGGATATATCTCTCTACTTTTATGGGGGAGAGACATATATATATTTTGATGGGGGATTAATATGTACTTGGGTACCTAACAAAGCCCTATTGTCAGGACCAAATCTTCTACCCACCTAAGCTAGACTTAAGGCAGGGTGTTGGTGTAGGTTTCTAATCCATTATATAATTTTCTTACACATATATATTAAGCTTTATTATTTGTAATATTTAGGTCACTTATGTGTAATAATGAGGTCATAATTGCACATGTACATGATTATTTATAGTAAACATGGTTTCACTATTCATTTGGCAACCAATGTTGATATGTGGGGCTTGGCATGTTGCACATGGGGTTCCTATTCACTTGGAAACTGAGCCATGTTTTTATTTCTAAATTGATGTGGATTAGTTCCTCTCATCTACCTATATAAGTACATGTCCTCCAAGGCATTTATGAGCCAATTATGCATTATGGATTGAAGATTATAGATTATCGATTATATGAGTGTGAGTTACTTGGCCTTCGTGTCATCTATGTAGTGTAATGGAGTGTTTAAATACTTAGTTATAAGCTGAGATAGCTTGGATATCTATGAGAGCTATGAGGTTCAAGCTAGTATAACATAACCCTTGCCCTTGGTCTTCTGATAGTTGGTTTCTAAAGATGAATCAAGGTCAGAATAAAAAGAGAACAAGAGTATTTAGAGGCAATACAAGGTCTTTTAGCTCAAGAGGTTGAAAGAATCTCTTGAATGAATATATGTACATGTTTAAATGGGTTTCATCTGAGTACCCTTCCACAACATAATGTTTCCCATTAAAAAAAAATAGTAGAGTGTTCTACATGTACTTTGGCATAGGCTTAAAACTTGGAAATTGGTAAAACTATGTGTTAGTCCACTCCCAACCACCTCTCTCATATTTAAAACCTTATATTTTTGCTTATCACTAACCAAGAATTTTTAATACTATGCTTTTGTCATTAGTCCAAAACCCTTCCACCTACAAAAATTTTCATCCTCCATAAGGCTTACCTACACAACATCGTTGGCCACTTCAATCCAATGGTTGGTTGAATAAGGGCCATGAATGTAATACTTGGTTCCTAGAAAAGATAGTGATGTTGGATAGACAAACCCATTCTCATAGAAGAAGGCATAATTAACTTGTTTACAAAGGCTCTTAAATTTGTATCTTCCATTAATGATGAATCATAGGAAATCCTTGATAGAAACATGTCTTATAGCTTCAAGAAATGGATTTGAAACTTTCATAATAAATGTCGGGCCTTCATTGTCCCATATGCTAGTATGTCACATGGGTCCACCCCTAAGGTAACATATCCAAATTCAACGAGTATGTCTAGTTTGGGAACTTTATGCATGACAATGTCAAAAAATAAGTTGCCTTCCCATAGTTTGTTAATGGGTGTAATGGGTATCTTTATTTTGTTATCAAATGATTTTTTCTTATCTTGGACTATCATGTAGGTTAGGGTTTCTTGATGCATAATTACATGTTCAATTGATATGTACAAAACATTAGTATCCAGTATTCCCTTAACATCATTGTTCTGTATCCATGGGTACATTTTTACTTTTGGATCCAATTTATTTTTTATATTGAGTCCATGTAGTTGTGAGGCTCTTAGGGTCTTACAATTAGGCCGGCTGGAGCAATTGTAACATTTGTCTACAACTAAGCTTAGAATTCAATAGTGTCTAGTAGTGTCTTAGCCTTGACAATCCAAGATTTTGGTGATTTGTATAATGTTGTAAGCTTTAATGTTGAAAACATAGTGGGTATGGTATTTTTTGAAGGATTTGGTACTTCTAGTACATATTGGATTGATTTCTCTAAGAGACAATTTATTTGGTTTGAAAAGTAAGTATATATCAATATATTATCAAGTATTGAGAAGTATCCATTCCATCAAATTCACTGAAGGGATATTCATTACATTATAATCCAACATTATCCCTTTTAAAATGGGTGTTGGACCTTTATTCTTTCTAATCCAAACAACTTCAACATATTGTGGAGACTATTAATTTTTCAGATACTAGTTGGGATAGGATTTATCATTGTTGGTATAGATTTTTTATCCATTATATGGTTTTCCTACACACACACACACACACACACACACACACACACACACACACACACACACACACACACACACACACACACACACATATACAGACATACATATATATATATATATATATATATATATATATATATCTTTCTTAGTTGGAATAATTGGGTCACTTAGGTGTAATAATGAGGTTGAAATTGCACATGTACATGATTATTTGTACTCAACATGGTTCCACTGTTCATTTGGCAACCAATGTTGACATGTGGGACTTGGTATGTTGCACATGGGGATCCTATTCACTTTGTAACTGAGTTGTGTTCTCATTGACAAATATACATGGATTAGTTCCTTTGTTATACCTATATAAGTATGTGTCCTCCAAGGCACTTATGAACTAATTATGCATTGTGTATTGGTTATTATAGATTGTAGATTATATGAGTGTGAGCTACTTAGCCTTCGTGCCATATATGTAGTGTAATGGAGTGTTGAGCTACTTAGTTGTGAGCTGAGACAACTTGGATAGCTATGAGAGTTGTGAACTTGAATCTAGTATAACACTTCTTACACCTCCATATCTAAATACAATCTATCTTTATTATGCTCATGTGATTTTATTCATTATAACAAAGTTGTGTGTTCGATCTTCCGGTATTCAATCTTGGATGTCTCATTAGAAGATGATTCAAACATGGTATTAGAGCAGAGCTGATAAATGAACATCATTTTATTTTTTTATTTGAAATCTTGAGTAGATAATATGTGGTTTCAACCTCCTTTAAATGCCTAAATGACATTTACTTATATGTTTTGTTGCTTGTTACTTATTTGCTTCAAACTAGCATTGCCTTATTTTGGTCTATGTTGTTAGCTAACAAGCAAGTTGAAGGGCTATTCTATTATGGTTGGTGCTCTATTGCATGATATTTTATTCATAGCCTTAAACAAGAACTTGATTTTGTTTGCACAAATCAAACTTATCTAGTCAAAGTCTAAAAAGTTTGGCAACATAGTGAACCTGTGATTGGGAGATCCTAAAATTGCCACTTTCTCTCCTTTCAAGATCCTACGTGGTATTCAAAACCACTTCTCAGCTACTCTACATGCCACCTAAGAATCCACACGCCGTATCTTTTCCTTAAGCCTTCTAAACAACCCTCAAAATCCACCTTGGCTTGCCATTTTCATGCACATTGGTTCACCAACACTAGAAAACCACCCTACCAAGCTCAAAACACCACTCCAAAACTAGTCCTTTTTCCTTCCATGGCCTCTCCAGACAATCCTAACTACTTGGCATACCTTCTAGTCTTGTATACAACCAAAACCATTTTTTTTCCTACTAAAAATTGCTTGTTTTTTGGTCAAATCTAACATGTATAGCAAATTCTTGGTTTTCTATATTTGTTTAGTGCTTTTTGAAGATTCAAGGTTTTTGGTGGTCAAAGTATGTTAGAATGTTTAAGAAAAAACAAAACTCAATAATTTAAATTTGCATGTGTTTTTTTAAAGACAATTTATTTGGGGAACATTTAAAACATGGAGGAAACCCTTTCTTATGAAGGGAATTTTTAATGTTTTTTATATGAAAATAATCTATTGAGAATTTTTATTATTTTTTCATATATAGAAACAATCTTTGAAAGGAATATTTTTTTTCACTTTTTCTTAATTAAAAAAAAACAATATATTGTATTCCCTGGATGCATTTTCGGTGGTAACCAACGTCCATTTTGGGAATGCATTTTTCTCTTTATTTTATTATTTTTGGGAGACTAGTGTTTAGTTCCTAAATAATAAAGGGTCTAGAATATGGGGAAAATCTAATTTAGTATGATAGAATATAGATTTGATCAAATTAATTATAGAGGGAAAGAAATAAATTTATTTAGAAAAATAGGTTGAAACAAATGATTCAGGGGCTAAAAACTATTGTGCAGGACTGAGAAGATGTCAAGAATTTGGATCTATATTTCATTTAGTAAAAGGATAGGAGCATCAAAAATAGGACACCTCAGGGTCTAGCACTATAGTCCTTTTCTACCATTATTGTCCCAGAGACATGAGTTTTTTGGGTTTTATTTGTTGTCTCTATGTGAGTCTGTATATGAAATTTTGGGGGCTGAATGTCAACAGAGCTCATTGTAGGTTAGTTTTAATCTTCAAAGCCCTGTGTCTATCTACACACATAAAAAATAATACATCAAAAGCATAAGGGGAAAAACTTGGTTTGGAGAAGTATGATCACACAATCTAGAACCCCTGCTATTTTGATCACTACCAACATTAACCCTCAACCTAGGGTCTCAGATCCAGTTCTCCCTTAGGGAATGTACATAATCTAGGCATACGACAGATGAAAGAATGAATTTCACCTAGGCCCTTCCTTGCTCAAGAATGAAAATATATGTGTGATGCAAGATGTTGAACTATACTATTGACTGATTTTTAGTTATGTATTGTGCTAAAGTAGTAAGTGCTAGATATAAAATGTTTTTTGAAATCCTTTATATAGGAGACTCTTTATTTAAAATTTTGGGAGATTTATTCGTATTTGGCCAACCTTATGAAAACTTAAACACAAAGATAAGAAATGATTAGTACTCATTAAGCAAGGGAAACTGATCATTGGATACAAAAATGCCATTAGACAAGAGCATTATAAATGGACACCCTAGGGTCCAATACTGTAGTCTAATCCCAATGCTCATGTCCTATAGGCTCGGGTCCTAAGGGGATGGAAATAGCATAGGAAATAAAGTCTAGTTGAGATGGAATGGCTGCTTGAAAGGATATGGATGACTAGAAATAAGCAAAAAGGTGATTCAATCATGAAACAAGACAAAGATGGGTAAAATAAAAGACATAGCTAATGTGACCAAGGTTCATATTCTCCAGTCAGAGTTTCCTATGAAAGGATTGTGAAAAGACATTATATTTATGATTGCTTGACCAATTTAGGGTGTTTACATTTTCTCCCCTTTTTATCTAGTGATGTAATGAAATGAAGTACTAGAGTAAAAGAAAGAAAAGAGAATGTGTACCTAAATCTACTTCCATGGAAATGAATGTGATGCAAAGGTTCCAACTCACTTCCTAGCCAAGCAAGTGGATGGAGAGTCAAATAATTACTAGAGGAAGAAAGAGTCCCTGAAATAGATGGCCCCTATACTGAATCTGGAAGTGGAATCTATATAACATAGAGAAGGAGGGCAATGCTTACCCCCTATGTTGAGTCTAACTAAAATGAGAAATGCTTAGAGGCCTAAAACCAATGTCTACCCTTTGTCCCACATAAACTCATGTAATTTAGAATGTGTTTATATAATCTATATGCTATGAAGAGAAAAATTTGTCATGCCCCCACTCTAAATATCTGAACTGGAACTAAGAAATGCTTAAAGGCCCAAAATCAATGTTTATCATCTATCCTGCACAAACTCATGTAGTCTAGGTCTTGGTTTGGGTAATATAATGGACCAACCACTACAGATGGCCATGCGATCCAACCTAATGATAATCTGGGTATAACTAGGTGTAATTTGAAACTTTGGTCAATGTGTAAGAAGAGAATGGCATGTCTTTCCATTTTGTCTGTATAATCTTGGATGATAAAGAACATGAACATCTATGTCATGCCCCTAAATTTGGTATGTGAATGATGTGTCTATATATTCTATAAATCTATATAAACACATGTGACATGATCTATCATTACATGCCTCGTGCGAAAAACTAGAGATCAAAAATATTATGCTTTACACTATGCCTATAATCTACTATCTAGTCCTATAACTGTGTCATGTTGTATGAAGTTGTATGTGTGGATGTGTAGTATGTACATGCCCCCAAATTTGAAATTTGAGTATGTGTTTGTATCATGTTGTATGTGTGAGATGTGTAATATGTACATGCCCCCAAATATGATATCTAGATATTTTATATTCCTTTAAGCTAAAATCATTATGGATTCATATGATCTGAACCACTGTATCTGAATAGTCTATGTGTTTGTAAGCTGAAATCATTATGGATCTATATGATCTTCACCACTATATTTGAATAGTCTATGTATCTATAAAATAAATGTGTATCACTCTAAATGTTTTGAGTGGAACTGAGTGACCCATATAGTTTAAATCACTATATATCTAGACTGATCTAAGCTAAGTCTGATAATCTGATTTCTAGATGTGTACAAACCATGGTGTGTCCCCCTATGAGAGTGGATGGACATGCTAGGTAGGTGTAGAAATAGGAATAGTAGGAATGATGCCCCCCTTTTAGAGAGAGGGACAAAATTTGTGATAGAGGAGGTTGAACCAAAAGTGATAACTAGTGGCATAAGTTGAAACAAGGTTAACTTGTTGTGAATAGGTTGAGAGTTTGATTGATCGATTAGATTGAGTTATTTGAAAGTTGAACATGCTTTGATTGGTGAGGACCCAATTTGCATGTCTGAGTATAAAATAGGTATATATATGTGCTTTACATAATAATTAAAAATGATGTATTAAGAGAGTAAGGCTTATATGATGTCAAAGGTACCATTGTCATGATTCCATAGAAGAAAATGGTTTGCAAAATGGAGTTACATGGTTCGCATTATGGTCAAAATAGTATGTTATCTTGAATGAGAAAGGTGGTTGATATAGGGAATTAGATTGATCCTTGATTCATTTGTGTATTTGAATAGTTTAAGATTTGGAGCTCTAGAGTGATATATATGGCGAGGAGATGAGCACCTACCATGACTTGATTCAAGTAGTTTGCAACCCAAGTTTAGGTCGGTGGTGATGTTACTCTGGTAAGTAACTAAAATGCTTAATTTTTGCCTATTTGGAACCCTATTTTTGATGATTTCAAGCTGTTTAAGGTATTTTATGAAAATTTTGACTTGTTTCAACACTCCTGTCTAGGAGTCAATGCTCTTATCTAGGTCTCAGTGCTGCTATCTAGGTTGAAACACTCCTATTTAATGTTGTCCTTGTAGCCAATGTTTGTTGTCCTGGAGGCTAAATTTTCTAAGCTACTACTTTGTTAGTTCTTGTTTTTTTTGCTTGGCTAGTGGTTTGTCATTATGGACTAAATATATGTGCTTTGTTTTGCTATTTTTAGGGTGAGGTGTGGATGAGAGAGTTTTGCAGAGGTCAGGTGATGGAGACATTGAGGTTGCTACCATTATTTGCTGATGAGAGAGCTATTATGGATAGGGTTGGATTGGGTCATGCGTGTGACCTAGGTATAGTGTAGTGAGATAGATATCTAATTACCCTCCCAATGTGAGAGGTGGAATGTGGATACTTGTAATTTTTGGCTTCCTATATGGGAGATTATTGTGACTTTAGAAGATGTGTATCACATTTTACATTTGTTGGTTAGTGGACAACATGCGACATTACAAGATGACATGGGGTGCTGATGTTATTGATCATACATCCTTATATTTTTTTTGTGTATCCTTAGGTATACATTGAATAGAGAGTGACAATGATGTGTTGTTGTTAGTTATAGTACATTATAGTGTTCTACGCCTACATAAGTGGTTGGCTATGTCATTGGTATCATTTGGTTGCTATGGATGGGAGTGGGGTGTCGATTTGCATATAAGATGCACCAAATTGTTCATAGTGATGAGGTATATGGTACCATATTTTTATGGGTGAGGATTATGCTAGCTCACCTATACAGGGATCTATATAGGTTTACATAATAAGCCTTTAATGGTGGAGTAAATGTGGCTATGTTATTGTATTATTGGGCCTATGAGCACATAACAATTTGTGTGGTTAATAGGATTATCAAGGGAGTAGTGGGCACCTCCATAGCCATTTGGAGACAAGTGCATAGTTCATTAGCTATCCAATCCCCTAAGATAGATCATTATAGGTAAGTGTTAAATAGATTAGTGACTGGTGATATCATATAGAGGCCTTATAAAGGATTCCATGGGTGGGGTCAAGGATGGGGTGTAGTTGTAGTATATAAGGGTCAATTTTTGGATTCATGACTACTAGGTTAGAGCGTATGATCACTTTTAGTATGAGCATGTGACTAGATAATTTGGGTACCATAGGCTATGCCCCCAATAGCATGGGTATGGGTGAGGAGTGTACAGGCACCAATGAGGTTAGGAGCTCATATGAGGCTTACTAAGGCTGAGTTAGCACTATTAAATTTGGATGCACATGACCTAGCTATAGATATTCTTGATGTAGATGATTGTTGGATGTACATAGGCATATACCACATGGTGGTCTAGGCATCGATGGGCTTCATTATATCTTGTTGATAGAGGTAATGTTCTAGGGTATGAGGATCCTGAGCTGATCTAGATGATGAGAGGTAAGTAGAAATTTAAATTTAATTATGTACAAATTTGTGCTATTAAATTTTATTTTTAAATTATATAGATAATGTAGTTCCATACTTTGTGTGTAGGTGGATTGGGAGGTGCTCAAGATGAAGCACAGGTTTGGGCAAGAAGTGGAAATGCCGAGGTACTAAGGGCCATCATTGATTTGACACTCTGAGATCTCACATGACATGCACCTAATGATACATTAGAGGAGGGTTTGATAGAATGAGTGATAGTTATGGCTAGTGTTTATGCTCATTTATTTGATAGGGCTACTATAGTGACAGTCATATATGTTAGGGTAGTGGGAGGAGAGAGATGAGATAAGAGTTGAGATGAATAGGCATAGGATGTCTACTTTTGATTTTGGATCTGTTAGCACAAGGATTATGGTATGAGTATATAGAGATATAGAGATAATACACTGACTTACATGAGGAGCTATGGTCAGTTACTAGAATGAGAGATTCATCTTAAGAGGCATGTGACAACTTAAGGAGGTGTGGGGCCATCGAATGCTAGGTTAGATTATGAGACTAGTAATGGAGGAGAGAGTGAGGACTAAGAGTGAGGGCATGATGCCCATTCATGATTGATTGTATTGGATATTTGTGTATATGTATTTATAACTTGATATAATATATATAATATATATATATATATATATATAATATATGGATACAGGTTTGATTTTGACTCAACCATATTGTGTTATGGATTTTGGAATATATTGGTATATTTGTTACAAATGGTTGATTTAGAAATAATTACTTTGGTATTGATGTTTAAGGTTGTACATGTTTGGGTAAAAAGGTATTTGGGATATGTGTTTTGATTTTTTTTGATAAGTTCAAGTGTGATGTTAGGTTTGATTGTAATCATACATGTGCAAAAGATTTTATTATTTTTATAATTGGTAAATTGTTTTTGATAAAATGAATTGGTTTAAGATTGGTAAAATAGGATGTTGGTAAGATCAAGATTTTGAGAATTTATTTTGGTTGGGGATGGTTATTTAGAACTAGGAATGTTAGTTTTTAGTATATGGGGATGTATGACAACACTTTGTGTGTATCACTTCTCCCAAAGTGGCTCAAGAATGCAAAGGCTAGTCAGACCTTTGGCTCTATCATTGCCCTGCTAAGTGAAGATTTGAACTAATATTAATATGAATGTGTGTCATATATCTATTTTAACCCTAATGGTCAACTGAACAAGTGCCCACACTACTCATTCTATGTAAGAACTTATGTTGTATCTGATAATATCTATTGTGTACTAACTATAGCTATGTGTGGAGGACACTGTCAAATGCAACCTTACTAGATGTGCAACTGAAGCTGTGTGTTGTGAAGGAGGCTCATCTAACCAAAATCATAGTAGATTACTACATGAAATAACATCTTGTGGCCTTTACTATGATGCATATGACTAAGCAATAGATCTAGCTAGATGTATAACCTTTGACTGGGGTGTATCTAATCTCAATCATAGTAAGTTGCTACATGAAATAGGTCCATAACAATCTGACTGTAGTGAATATCTTTCTAGATCAATACTATTGTATGTGGGTTCATCTAATCATAATCATAGTGGGTTGCTATGTGAGATAGGACCTAGAAAATCTAGTTGTAGTGAATATCTTTCTGGATTAGTGCTCTGTTGTGGTGCCTATGATTGCATTATATATGTATATGGAACTATGCTATGTACTCCTTGGACTACACTATTATATGTAGGTTGTTCTCATTGTACTAGTTACCAAACCTTCTAAATAGGTGGAATGGGAGATCTCCTATGAGGCTTTGTCTTAGAAGTTGCATTACTCTCACGATGAGTAACTGATGATTCCTATAAAAGAATGTCCTAGGATGAAATAATCATGGAGGAATGAGGTATAAAGTTACATAATGGAGGAGATCTTTGTGTCCCATGTGTTAATGCTATGATGCCATTATCAACACATCTATTAATGAAATCTATGAGTCTATAATAATAATTATCTTTGTGTCCACATATATGATGATAGTTACAAAAGGGCCAATATGGCTGTCTATGTAAGAGATGTGGATCTTGCTAATGATTAGAAGCTAATGTGATTAACCTCTATCTATTAGTGCTAATAATATGATACATGGGTTATCCTCTGAATCAAATTGTAATCATGTTTTGTTGATGTTCTCTATAGTGCATACTATATGTTGTATTCTAGATATTAGCTCTCTATTCTTGATTGGTTACTTTTCTGGCTGAGGTCTCCTATCTTATTTAGGACATGGTGGATGTTGTTTGCTAGGAGTTGTAGATGGAGGTACTATTGTGAAGTCTAGAGTAATTTGATCAATTGAATCTACCTTAATCAATCCCAATTTATTTTCCAAGGCTAAAACTATATAACATAAGTGCCTAAAAGAGGACTCTGTCTAATATAATAGTTTCTCAAGGAGAGGTTGATGAAGCTCATTAATAAAGATATGCTAAATCTCTAAATCTACTAGTTTATAGATCAATCTTAACATATGCATCTTGAATTGTAAGATATAATCACTAACTGGCTCTGAAGTATTTTGATGTAATGTGGTAAGTTTATCATATGTAACAAGAGGGCCCATGTTTGCTATGTAATATTTGAGAAATGCCTCCTCTAAGTCACCATATGTGTGTAAGGAGCCAACAGGGAGTAGATGAAAGAACCAATTTTTTGCTTCTCCCACTAATTTATGTTGGAAAAAATTTAGTATAATCAAAGGACTCACATGAGATGACAAAGCTTTCTAAAAGGCTTGAAGGTATATGAATGGATCTCCAGTTCCATCAAAGTGAGGCAATGACGCTATCTATAAATGCTTAGGCAATGAAGCTTTTATAAATATCTTCATAAAAAGGTTACCATGTAGATCATTAGCATCCATCCAAGACTTATAAGCCTTGTTTTCCAAGGTAAGGAGATGTACTTGGTGTTGTAATTCACCTACTACATGCATCAAATAAATAATCTCCTAGGATGGTATATTAGCATCTTGAAGTGGTTCATTTAATCATTGAATTTGACCATTAGTTTTAGCCATGGGAATTCTACATTTAGCAATTAGATCATAGAGAGGGGGTGTGCTCACTTGAACCTTTATAGGAATGGTAACTTGGACCTTGGTAGAGGGATGTGGAATACCATTCTATTTAGGTGAAGAGTGAGTAGGGGGTGGTTTGGGAGGTTCATTGGTATCTTTATGTTTTATTGAATCACTTTCTAATTGAGTAGAGGATGTGATGTTATCATTAATATGTGCATCATTTGAAATATAATCATGCATAGGAGTAGAAACAAGCTTTGGTAGTGCATTATGTTTGAGAGGAAGAATGAGAGAAGAGTTAGAAACATGAGATGCATTTTATTATTCATTATATACTTAAGAATCATCATTATTACATGTATTATCATAGATGAAATATTGTTCGTAGTCACTTTCATTTTCATATTCATTTGCATGTTCACTATCATACTCATTATCACTTCCATTTTCACCAGGGAGAGGTGAAAGAGAGGAATTTAATTCTTTTATAATATGTAATAAATTATCATGTGAAGTTGGAATATTATGTGCATCTATGTTATCCATGGATGGAACGTATGCATTATTTCCATTTGCAATATGAGAAGTAAGAGTTTGAGAGTTATCATTTGGACATTATTTTGATAAAGTAGAGTTGAAAGCATGAGATGCATCATTTGAACTATGCATTGGAAATTTGATTTTAATGCATTTATTTTATTGTATTTTGAACATATAAGTAGAGAGAGAGAGAGAGAGAGAGAGAGAGAGAGAGAGAGAGAGAGAGAGAGAGAGAGAGAGAGAGAGAGAGAGAGAGAGAGAGAGAGAGAGAGAGAGAGAGAGAGAGAGAGAGAGAGAGAGAAATTAGGCTCACATGGAAGTAAATTATCACCAATAAGAGGTTCACTTGGAAGTGCATAACTAATTTGTTCATTTGGTGCATTGTGCATAGGAGAATGAGGTGAAAAGTATCTTTCCCATTTATCACAAAAAAAAATTATTAGAAGAGGGAATAAAACAGATAAGTTTGAGAGAAAAGAATGCATCTACTTTTTCTTCACTATCACTTTCACATGTATCATCATATTCTTCATTACAATAATGGTAATTATCTTCATTGTAAATGAAATCATTTTACATATTTTTAGCTAATGTGCAAATTTTTACAAATTTGTCCATTCATTGTCATAATTATGAGGTAAATTTAGAAATTGATCTATGGGATGAGAATAAAGAGGTGCCTTAGTGGCCATTTGATTGTTTTTCCCAAAGAGAATATGAAAGATTATTATTAAGCAAATAAATGCAAAAATAACTACTAACATCGAGATTTTGAAATTATATTTTATGCTTCAAACAATTTGAAAAAATTCCAAAATGAAATTCTAAAAATAGTAAGGGAAGAAGGCTTGGGGTTTGAGGACTTAGTTTGGAAATCTAGGATTTTGGATTGGAATTTTAGAATTTTTGAAATTATGGCTATAATTTAAATTCTAAAAATAATTTTGAATAAGATAAATGCACACAAAATTATACAAAAATTAGGAATTTGAAATTAAATTTTTGCATAAAATAAATAATAACATAGAGAATTTGAAAATATTTTTGACACTTCAAACAATTTGCAAAAAATCCAAAATACTTTTCTAAAAATTGTAAGGAAGGCTTGGGGTTTGAGGACCTAGTTTGAAAATCTAGGGTTTTGGATTGGGATTTTAGAATTTTTGAAAATTATGGATATAATTTAAATTCTAAAATAAATTAGAAAAAGATAAATACACAAAAATTCATACAAAAATTCAAATTTTGAAATTTAATTTTTGCACAAAATATGAAGGAAAACCCTAAATTTACCTAGGGTTTTAGATCTACTCAAAGTAAGTCAAGTTCACCAAATATTTTATTATTTTTGGAAACCAATTTTTAGTTCCTAAATAATAAAGGGTCTAGAGTAAGGGGAAAAATATAATTTAGTGTAATAAAATATAGATTTGATCAAATTAATTACATAGGGAAAAAATAAACTTATATGGAAAAATATGCTAAAACGAATGATTTAAAGGCTAGAAACTATTGTGCAGGACTAGGAAGATGTTAGGAATATAGATATATATTTCATTTGATGAAAATAAATGAGTACTATAAACAAGATAGCCTAGGGTCTGATGCTATAGTCTTTTTCTGTTGTTGTCCCAAAGGCTTGAGTTTTATGGGTTTTGTTTGTTGTCTTTGTGTGAGCTTGTATATGAAATTTTAGGGGATAAATGTTGATAGAGCTCATTATAGGTCTGTTTTAATCTCCAATACCCTGTGTCTATCTACACACATAAAACAAATAAATACATCAAAAGCATAAGGTAGAAAAACTGAGTTAAGGAGAGTATGATTGCATGATCTAGAACCTTTGTTATTCTAATCACTTCCCACATTAACCCTCAAGCTAGGGTCTCATATTCTATGTAGTTATCCCTTAGGAATGTGCATAATCAACATGCATGGTAGATGAAAAAATGAATTTTATCTAGGCCCTTCCTTGATCAAGCATGCATATATGTGTGATGTAGAATGCTAAGCTATACTATTATCTAATCTTTAATTATGTACTGTGCCAAAGTAGTAAGTGCTAGATATAAAATGTCTTGTGAAATCCTTTATATAGGAGTTTCTTTATTTCAAATTTTGAGATCTTTATTCACATTTGTCTGACCTTAGGAAAACTTAAGGATGAAGCTAAGAAAGTATTAGGACTCATTAAGCAAGAAAAATTGACCATTGGATCCAAAAATGCCATTAGATAGGAGCATTGGAAATGGATACCCTAAGGTCCAGTGTTGTAGTCCAATCCCAATGCTCCTATCCTACAGGCTTAGAACCAAGGGGATGGAAAGAGCATGGGAAATAGAGTCTAGTTGAGCTAGAATGACTATCTATAAGGCTACAAATGAATAACAATAATAAAAAAGGTGACTTAAGCATGAAACAAGACCAAGATTAGGTAAAACAAAAGACATAACTAATGTGAACAAGGCTCGTATTCTCTAGTTGAAGTCTCCTATGAAAAGACATGACATGTGTGGTTGCTTGACCAATTTAGGGTGTATACACTCTGTTGTTCCCAAAATCAGCTGTGCTTATTTTTTGGAACTCCCCTGCGAAACTTGTTTGTTTCATCTTTTCGTCCCCCTCAGCTCGTTCTTCGAAATAAATTTCGAGTTTGCTCCCATCTTGGCTTCGGAACGAGAAGTAGTTACCACCTCATCCCTCCTGAACTCCTTCAAGAATTAGCCTTTCCTCCCTTTTCCCCTGCGCATGGGCGGCGAAAACCGCCGCCTCTGCACTTTTCTTCCTTTTTATGCAAGGGCGGCAAAAATCGCCGCCCCTGCACTTTTTATGCAAGGGCGGCAAATGTTGCCGCCCTTACATGCGTTCTTCGTCCCAAATTCGCCGCCCATTCAGCGGGCGGTAAATTCTCCGCGGGCTTTTTAAGCCAAGATTATGCCGTCGTCGGCCGATATTATACCGCTGTCGGCAGGTTTGCCGATATCGGCGATTTTATTCTGCCGTTGTCGGCAGGTTTGCCGACGTCAGCGGTGTTGTCAGCCGGCGTCGGTTCTTGCCGTCTCCATTCCTCCGCCCGTGCAGGTGCGGCAATTTTTTCCGCCCTTACATCTAAACGATGTAGAGGCGGTAATTTTTGCCGCCCTTGCAACTGGTACTCACATTTCTCCAACTCTAGAGAAACCTTCATTCTTTTCATTTTCTGCGCCTGCTCCCCTTCTTCTTCTGCTTTTCGACCTACTCGCGTCTCATCCCTTTCGTGCGGATCTCCCTGATCACTCCCTTCTTCCTCTGATTGCACAATCATGGTTCCTTCTGCGGTTTCTGTGAAGGGTCCCTCTTCATCAACGTCTTTTCAACAGAAGTTCTTTCAGGTCACTGAAGTTTCCCTGAAGCAGTCCAAGACCATGAAGAAGACTGAACATAGAGATGGATAGTTTGGAGAAAGATCCCGACAGAGGGAAATAAATGAAAAATTCTGAGAAGAGCACTCTGATGTTTGTTGGTGCCATATCCAATAAAGACTCCTATGTTAAAATCAAGGAGTCACTGATCTTCAAAATCCTGAAGATATGATCCAGAACTTCAAGAAAACAATCCGGAAAGATTTTGAAGAAACATCCTTCTCAATGTCCTCGGTGGATAGCATTCTAAATGCTCGGTTAACTTTGGAGACTCTAAAATCTAGGTTAACTAACCACGCTAAAGCCATCACAGCATTGGAGTACATGCTGATCAGGGTTAGAATCGTCTCCAAGAACACAGTTGTGCCAGACAGCATAGAAATTCAGGCAGCAATCACCATGTGCGATGCCCATTTGAAGAAGTCCGGCAACCAAATTTGACACTTTCTCTCTTTCTTCTTCTATCCTTATGCATTTCTGTTTTCTACAGAATGCATGTATTTTTGTAAAATGTAATTACGAATAAAATATTTTGGAAAATATCTAAAAGTCAAAGATGAGTCATCTTTGACCAAGATATTTTATATTTTATTATTTTTTCTGTTTTTGAGGATTTTCTCCCTATATATAGTGGAGACCTCATTTGTAAAATGATCTTGGAAAAATAGAGAGCAAACACTCCGCTAAAATTGAAGCAACTTTTGAGACTTTGTGCTTAGATTTGTAAATCAGATTTTGTCAAATGAATGAGAAGCAAGTGATTTCAGACTTTGTGTTGAAGTTATCTGTGTCATCTAGGAAATAGTTTCTTATGTACTCTTTCCTGATAACCTCTTGTTTATCTGTCTTAATAAGCAAAGTGAATGTGTTGATATTATCTAAGGGCACTTTTCGAGGGTAGGAGATAGACTTTGTGCTACTTCTACTTTTGAGATTCTTTTATCTTTAGTAGTTTCAGGTGAAGACTTTGTGCTTCACTTCATTCTACGGTTATACTGATTTCGAATCTGTGGAAGGCTACGGAAGACTTTGCGCTTGCGTGAGCGTTCTTGTGACCTTGTTACTTCAGGTAATCTCTTGCTCTTCGTTTGATATCATTCCTGAAAGAAGAGGAATGCTGTTAGCTTAAAGACTAAGATTTTCCCTCTTTTGTTCTTTGTACATTACCTCTGAAAGAAGAGAGGTAAATGCTGTTATACCACCCTCGTGTGTTATTTTCTGCTTAACTATATATTCAGCACGTAAATATTGATAGGGAACCTCCCCTTGATGAGAGGAGAGATTTACCTCATCTTGATCTGGTAAAGCCACACTCCTCGTGGTGTAAATCTCCCTTATGATGTGGCTGATATCCTCATTTTGTCATCAGTTAGTTGACGACAAAATATTCACCCAACAGTTTTTTTGGCGACTCCGCTGGGGACTCGGATGTGCAGTCTGAAACCTCAAGTTTCAGATTGAAGCAGTCCTTACCCTTCTCCATTACGTAATCTGGCAACTCCGTTTCATGTCTTACCCATTATCATTTTAGCTTTACCAGTTGCCTTCATTATATTATCTATTGGGAAGAACGCACATCTTGGAGCCTCAAGCTTCAACTTGAAGTAGTTTCGATCCCTTTTCCATTTTGAAAATCTGGCAACCCCACACTACACCAGAAGTTAGAGATCTAAGGGTGTTGTCGACCCTGTGTTTGAATTAGCGCAACAGAGTAATTTTGATCTGTTTCCTCCACCTGTTTCTCTTCGACGGTCTAAGAGCTTTCCTTCTAGCATTGTCAAGTCACCAACACAAGGTAGAACCCTTTTTCCAGCTGTCAACCGCCGCTTACCTATAAACACTCCACCAAGGCTCGTTATCCCACCTTTTCACCCTCTTATCACTATGGCTCAAGGCCCGTGGGGTAATTCTTTCGGCCCTCTTAATTTAACCCCACCTCTGCATGAACTACCTCGTAGTTCTAGAAAAAATTTTCCTAAGTTTTTTGGAGATGGAAAGGTTCATCCCGATGAGCATATTGCTGCTTTCTCCATAGCATGTGGCGTAATAGGGGTCGAATTTGAAGATGTGGCAGTGAGACTTTTTGTGGAGACTTTGCAAGGTGCTGCTGCAGATTGGTTCTATCACTTGCAGGCTGGGTCAGTAACAAGCTGGGATACGCTCAAGTCCAAATTTGAAGCCCGGTTTAAACCCGCTGAAGATGCACATGCTTTGTTAGCTCAGCTAACACAGATGAAAAAAGAATCCCAGGAACCCATGAGGGATTTCATAGCGAAATTCAACAAGTTGAGAAATCGAATTCCAACCGTGGCTCAGCCCACGCCGGAAAATCTCAAGTGCTTTTTCATTAACTCGCAACTTCCTGAAGTAAGCTTCCTGTTAAGGCGAGCTGGCCCTATGGATCTAGCATTTGCTCAAGATTTGGCTACTGAGATTGAGGATGATCTTATCCTGGCAGGTAAGATCAGAAAAGACTCAGGTAAAAATAAATTCCCTTCATCTGCTGAGAGCTCTCCTACAGCTACTACAGATCCTATGGTACAAAAGTTGGCAAATGAAATGCTAGCTCTCAGAAGACAGATGGCCCAAGTTATGTCTACTTCTCCTAATCAAGATATGCCAAGGAGGACATTTCAGAATCAAGCGTACCAAGGTAATGCTGCTAGGAATCAAGGACAGCCAAATCGTCTTCCTCCCCCACAGAGGAACCTCGCCCTTGAAGCCCCTCCAACCAACTCAGCAGTTGGATATCTGGAAACAGAACACGCTTCCCCTTTCCAACCTGAGTTGGACCAACAATATGATGCTAATCTCATTGGAGAACAAGAAGAAGAATTAGCTAATGACTCTGTCATTGGCTACCTGAATTATCAAGATGAACCCAGGGGTGAAGGGAATGCAACTGAGGGATCATATGCCGTATTCACCCGGTCCCAGAAACAGTCAGCCCAACAAGCTGATAAAGAGAAGACAGAGGAACAACCTCGGCTAACAGTTTCAATTGCCAAGCGGGGAACCCCTCTTCCCTTCCAACCAAAGGACCCGTTGACTATTGAAAAGGTACCTACCTCATTCACCTCTACCCCCTTTGCTTCAACTTTGCAAACCAGCCTTTCCCATCCCAAAAACCAGAAGAGTGATCTCCCATCCTCTGTGCCTAGTCTAATACCGACATTTGATATAATTGAGCATGTTAAAAAGACTAAAATCCAAATGTCTGAACTCAAATTTCTACAAGCCCATCCTGAACAGTTGGACAGATTGGCGAAATGTGTGAAAGGTACAGCCGTCCCTACAGGACAAAATATTTTGAGGGTAACTCATGATCTTTCAAAAGATATATCCACCCAGAACCATCTAGTCGTGACTCCTCCAGTTGCCCCTGGAAAAATAGAACCTTTCTATGTTTCCCTGTTAATAAACGGTCGCAAGCTGAGCAACTGCATCATCGATTCTGGTGCATCTGACAATGTTATGCCTGCTAAAGTAGCAGAATCCCTTGGTCTCACATTAACTAAAACTTTTGGGAGATGTTTCTCTATGGAGAACAAACCAGTATCACTATTGGGGCAAATCAAAGATGCCCAATTTGCATTTGCAGCATTCCCTGACAAGATGATCAAGATGACAGTACTAGTGGCTGACGTCCCAGCTTCATATGGCATTCTGCTTGGATGAAACTTTTGTAGAGATGTCGGCGGAGAATTAAGCATGGACTTATCCCAGGCAAAGATTCCTGTGAAAGGTGTGATGCAAAGGTTGCTTCCTGAGAAAGAGACAAAGTACGTGGTGACCCAAACATCATCTCCTGCAGCTCAGATTCTATTTGAGTCCTCTGGCAGGGGTAATTATCTCCTGACCATGGAAGACGTTCATGAAGACCCTGTTAAAACCCTTGAGAATGCCAAACAGGAATTTGGTTCAACTGAAATAATGACAAGTGGACCTGATAGTGCCAAACAGTGGCGAGTGTCAAATAAGGACAACCAAATCAAGTGCTGGATAGAACCAGAAAAACAACCAATTATAGTATCTGACCATTCTGTTGCCCGTCATGATCAGGGAAAAGAACTCTTCGCCAAGAAAATGAAGATTCATGGTTTTCGAGTCAAAAGACAGATCTTGCTGTGGGGCAAGAAGAGAAAACTAAAGAGATGGCACAAGAAGTTGGTTTTCTGGTGGAGGTTTCCATTCACACATCGTCAATTCTGGGGGGAAAATGGCCTCTTGCTGGTTTATCAAGACAGTGCGTCATCGCCGCTGCCTTTAAAGGGGCAGCATCTGAGGTGCTTCGTTTCTTGAAGTACCAAATAAATTCCCCTGTATATTTGTATAGTCTTTAGCTTTGTTTTATTTCATTTTTGTTTTCGTTGTTTGGAGCGTTTCTTTTTGAGTAGCTTGACTCCGTAGCCCAATGGCACGCTTCTAAGGCACTGGAGATTCTGAATTCTACTCCCTTCCATTGCTTTTTGCAATAGAAGGCAGTTCCCCAACAGGAGCCAGCTGTTGTTCCCAAAATCAGCTGTGCTTATTTTTTGGAACTCCCCTGCGAAACTTGTTTGTTTCGTCTTTTCGTCCCCCTCAGCTCGTTCTTCGAAATAAATTTCGAGTTCGCTCCCATCTTGGCTTCGGAACGAGAAGTAGTTACCACCTCATCCCTCCTGAACTCCTTCAAGAATTAGCCTTTCCTCCCTTTTCCCCTGCGCATGGGCGGCGAAAACCACCGCCTCTGCACTTTTCTTCCTTTTTATGCAAGGGCGGCAAAAATCGCCACCCCTGCACTTTTTATGCAAGGGCGGCAAATGTTGCCGCCCTTACATGCGTTCTTCGTCCCAAATTCGCCGCCCATTCAGCGGGCGGTAAATTCTCCGCGGGCTTTTTAAGCCAAGATTATGCCGTCGTCGGCCGATATTATACCGCTGTCGGCAGGTTTGCCGATATCGGCGATTTTATTCTGCCGTTGTCGGCAGGTTTGCCGACGTCGGCGGTGTTGTCAGCCGGCGTTGGTTCTTGCCGTCTCCATTCCTCCACCCGTGCAGGTGCGGCAATTTTTGCCGCCCTTACATCTAAACGATGTATAGGCGGTAATTTTTGCCGCCCTTGCAACTGGTACTCACATTTCTCCAACTCTAGAGAAACCTTCATTCTTTTCATTTTCTGCGCCTGCTCCCCTTCTTCTTCTGCTTTTCGACCTACTCGCGTCTCATCCCTTTCGTGCGGATCTCCCTGATCACTCCCTTCTTCCTCTGATTGCACAATCATGGTTCCTTCTACGGTTTCTGTGAAGGGTCCCTCTTCATCAACGTCTTTTCAACAGAAGTTCTTTCAGGTCACTGAAGTTTCCCTGAAGCAGTCCAAGACCATGAAGAAGACTGAACATAGAGATGGATAGTTTGGAGAAAGATCCCGACAGAGGGAAATAAATGAAAAATTCTGAGAAGAGCACTCTGATGTTTGTTGGTGCCATATCCAATAAAGACTCCTATGTTAAAATCAAGGAGTCACTGATCTTCAAAATCCTGAAGATATGATCCAGAACTTCAAGAAAACAATCTGGAAAGATTTTGAAGAAACATCCTTCTCAATGTCCTCGGTGGATAGCATTCTAAATGCTCGGTTAACTTTGGAGAGTCTAAAATCTAGGTTAACTAACCACGCTAAAGCCATCACAGCATTGGAGTACGTGCTGATCAGGGTTAGAATCGTCTCCAAGAACACAGTTGTGCCAGACAGCATAGAAATTCAGGCAGCGATCACCATGTGCGATGCCCATTTGAAGAAGTCCAGCAACCAAATTTGACACTTTCTCTCTTTCTTCTTCTATCCTTATGCATTTCTGTTTTCTACAGAATGCATGTATTTTTGTAAAATGTAATTACGAATAAAATATTTTGGAAAATATCTAAAAGTCAAAGATGAGTCATCTTTGACCAAGATATTTTATATTTTATTATTTTTTCTGTTTTTGAGGATTTTCTCCCTATATATAGTGGAGACCTCATTTGTAAAATGATCTTGGAAAAATAGAGAGCAAACACTCCGCTGAAATTGAAGCAACTTTTGAGACTTTGTGCTCAGATTTGTAAATCAGATTTTGTCAAATGAATGAGAAGCAAGTGATTTCAGACTTTGTGTTGAAGTTATCTGTGTCATCTAGGAAATAGTTTCTTATGTACTCTTTCCTGATAACCTCTTGTTTATCTATCTTAATAAGCAAAGTGAATGTGTTGATATTATCTAAGGGCACTTTTCGAGGGTAGGAGATAGACTTTGTGCTACTTCTACTTTTGAGATTCTTTTATCTTTAGTAGTTTCAGGTGAAGACTTTGTGCTTCACTTCATTCTACGGTTATACTGATTTCGAATCTGTGGAAGGCTACGGAAGACTTTGCGCTTGCGTGAGCGTTCTTGTGACCTTGTTACTTCAGGTAATCTCTTGCTCTTCGTTTGATATCATTCCTGAAAGAAGAGGAATGCTGTTAGCTTAAAGACTAAGATTTTCCCTCTTTTGTTCTTTGTACATTACCTCTGAAAGAAGAGAGGTAAATGCTGTTATACCACCCTCGTGTGTTATTTTCTGCTTAACTATATATTCAGCACGTAAATATTGATAGGGAACCTCCCCTTGATGAGAGGAGAGATTTACCTCGTCTTGATCTGGTAAAGCCACACTCCTCGTGGTGTAAATCTCCCTTATGCTGTGGCTGATATCCTCATTTTGTCATCAGTTAGTTGACGACAAAATATTCACCCAACACACTCTTAAAAAAATGATGACAATGTATTAAATGGATGCATTTTTGGTGAAAATTTACATCCCTTTTGAAAATTTTTTTTAGGCAAATTTAGTATTTTTTGATCAATTCCAAGAGCCACACAAGCTCCAAACCCCTAGACCCCTATATTATTCCCCATTATACAATACTTCTAAGTGTCGAAGAGCATCAAGTGAGGTCTAATCTTGTATGAATTTAGTTCCCCTCATACTATAAACAAGCATTTTCATACAAATTGCTTGTAGATGCATTCTCAATTGAGTCTGACATATAATACTCGAGCATGCATAATACTCGTAAACTTGAGGGGGTTATTTATGATAATTATAGAGGTTATTGATACTTATGGTGGGATACATCTCTCTATTATTATGGTGAGGAGACATATGTATATTATAATTGGGGATTTATATGTATTTGGGTACCTAAAAGGCCTTGTTGTTAGGACCCAAATCTTCTACCTGCCTAAGCTACACTTAAGGGGGGTGTTATTGTAGGATTTTTATCCATTATATGATTTTCCTACACACATATATTAAGCTTTCTTAGTTGGAATAATTAGGTCACTTAGGTGAAATAATGAGGTCATCATTACACATGCATATTCTTATTTGTAGTAAACATGGTTGCACTATTCATTTGGCAACCAATGTTAATGTGTACAGCTTGGCGTGTTGCACATGGGGTTCTTATTCACTTAGAAAATGAGTTGTGTTCTCATTTCTAAATGGATGTGGATTAGTTCCTCTCCTTTACCTATATAAGTACCTATCCTCTAAGGAACTTATGTACCAATTATGCATTGTGGATTATAGATTGTAGATTATAAGAGTGAGAGCTACTTGGCCTTTGTGCCATCTATGTAGTCTAATAGAGTGTTGAACTACTTAGTTATGAGCTGAGATAACTTAGATAGTTATGATAGATGTGAGCTTTGAGCTAGTATAACATATCCCTTGGCCTTGGTATTCTACTTGTTGCTTTCTATAAATAAATCAAGGTCATAATAAGAAGAGAAGAAAATTATTTAGAAGTAAGACAAGGACTTTTAGCTCAAGAGGTTGAAAAAAACTCCTGAATGAATCTATGTGCATGTTTAAATGGGTTGCATATGAGTACCCTTACACAAAATAATTTTTCTCATTAAAATAAATTAGTAAATTATTTTACATGTACTTTAGCATAGGCTTAAAATTGGGAAATGGGTAAAACTATGTACTAGTCCACTCCCCACCTCTCACATATTTAAAACCTCATTTTTTTGCTTATCACTAACTGAAATTTTTTGATAGTTTTATTGAATCATTACTTTGAAACCCTTCCACTTGTAAAAACATTTATCCTCCATAAGGCTTACCTACACAACATCGTCGGCCAGTTCAGTCTAATGCTTGGTTGAATCAGGGCCATGAATGTATACTCGGTCCTAGCAAAGATAATGGTGTTGGATAGATAAACCCATTCTCATAGAAGAAGGTGTTGGTTCCTAGTTGTACACCTCTATAGTCTATCCTTTCACACTTGAATAAAATGATAAATAAAGATGAGAAACTTACTAGAATGTCATTGTAGCTAGGGGAGGGTTTAACATCAAGAATGGACCAAACTAGAGAAAATGATTGAGAGACACTTACAAAGGGTATGGTTAGCTCCCTATTACTTTTGGCTCTACTTGAACCAAGTTGAGAGGACCTAAGGGGTAGCTTGCTCACATGAAGAGATTTTGTAATTCAACCTCCATGGGGATTACTGGCATAAGGGAGCATAAATCTAACTAGAATAGATCCAAACTTGCTCACTCTAGCCGGGAAGGGTTATCACACGAAATGAGAAAATGTTTTAAGTTAAACACAAGCTACTAAAGATAGATATGAATGTGATTGCAACCTTCATTAAAAAAAAATACAAACAATAAAAGGGTTGAATAATAGATTATAATGCTAGGATTAAAGCATAAAATGCAGACACATGCTAAGTATGCAACATATATGCATCTATAGGAAAATAACACTCATAATATGCAAAAGATGTGTTTCTTGTGAGGTAGGACAGGGTAGGATAAGATTTTAAAATTAATAAAAAAGAGTGTGAAGGGTTACTGAATGGGCATAAAGAATTTCACTAAACTGTCATATCATTTTCACCAACAAATGCATTGTAGATCAGAAACAAATGAGATGAAACCATGTATAAATGATCCTCAAAATATAATAAGCAACACTTCCTTCCAACTGAATACATGAGCCTAGGACTACCCTTAAAAGGCTATCAACACTCTATTCCCAAATCTCAAAGCAAAAAAGGATTTTACAACCCAGATATAAACTCTAAATGACTACCATAAAGATGAATAAACTAGATAACCAATCTACTAAGCATGCAAAATAAAGCTATGTACTTCAAAAATAGGAAGATAATGAAAACCATGAACATATTTCATTAATAAATTGAATGGAAACTGAATGCAATGTGTTCTAAATGACATATAGCCTAACACTATGAAAGATAATTTTGTAACAAGGGAGACACATCTAATGCTCTCAAAACTTGCCAATGATTTTACAGTAAAAACTAATTGGGAACTAGAATGAATACATAGAGATAACTCTTAAAGGCTATAGCTCTTGACTCAAAATGTAGCCGACCCCTATAAAGGGACAAACCCCCTTTACTTATACCATTGAGCTAAGCCTAGCATATTCTTAAAGATGTTCCAGTTGGAAAATTCTTTCATGGGACTAAAGTCTATTAAAACTTGTAACAAACATGATTCTTTAGATATGTTCATGCTCCTATGATGATTTCAAAATTAATCCTCCACTTTGATATAATATTTTTAGTTGTCTATGTGGAGGAAAATCTTGCAAGGGACAAAATAAAACCTTTGTCCACTTACATGATAGACAAAAAATGTCCCTTTCTTATCCATATGGATATACAAAAACTAACTGAAAGGGATGTGATACTAATGGGATAAGTACAATGGTTTCCAATGAGAAATGAAAAGAAATAAGAAGGGAGGGAAGAGAATAAAGAAGTGGTACCAACTCAGAATAACCAAAATATCTAGTTATACTTTGGTGTTGATATGGATGATGGAATCTTTTGCCAACTTATTTCGCATCTTGAATTCAATCTCCATTGCCATGAATCTTTGTCTTATCACTATATTTATCAATTTTTAGGCTTTTTTTATGATGTACATGGCTTGTTACATAAGTTTATCAATCATTGTGATCAATTTCTTTGTATGTGTTGTGAATTGCATGTTTCTCCACTTGATCATTGAAATCTAAATACTTTAAATACTAGCCTTTGATATTTTTCTTTGTACCATATCCAAGATTTCTTGTTCTATTAAATCTCTGTACATTATTAAATCTTACCTTGACTTGGTCATTAAACTTCAATGTCTTTGACCTCATCTCATAACTTCCTACATCTTTAGATCACTTTTGATCCACCAATCTTCTCATACTTGTTTGATCTTTAACTCATCACTTTGTTGATAAACCTTGAGCACTTTATAGAATTTGAGTCCATTCACTCTGTTGGATCTCCTTTGCATGATCACCCATGCACAATCAGATCTTATGATAATCTTGATCATTAAATTTGATAAGTTTATGCTCATTGGGTCTCTATCTGACAAGCTCTATGAATGTGAAACTTGGCACTAATGAATTTTCTTAGAGGAGCCTTTGAAAATTTGACTTTGCTTAACTCTATTAGATCATTTCCCATAGATTAATGTAGGCAATTGATCTTGATCCATGACCTCACCTGTTAGTGGTTATCTTTGTATCAAGCCCTGTGGTTGTGTTACTTGGCACATTCATGAGATTTCTGAGTTGTAAACTCTACATCAATTGCATATTGAATGTGTGTCTGCCATGTGTCAATCCCATGGGCTCTCAAAGCTCTGCTAAATAGTCATTGACAATCTTATGTTTTTGGATCATCTAGGCCTGATGAGGCATGAGTCATTGATCCAACTACCCCCTTTAGTCATTTGAGCTTCTATTTTTCAAAGAGGAAGGAGAAGGTGAAAATGTTTCCTTTATGTTGGACAATCTTCCTTGCAACATGTGGATCCATATAAGTAAAATATACATCCTAGTGATTTTCAAGCCTTTGGGGACTTTTACAATTATTCACTTGTTATTTCCTTTGGTGCATTGGTACAATATGTCCTGAACTACCCTTGAGATCTAAGAATGCCATGTGTCATTACTCTACTTAAAAATTTGGGCATTCGATATCCTTTTGAACCTTGCTTACCAAAAGTTAAGTGAGGTAATCTTTAATAAGGGTCCAAAACTTGTAAAACACAAAGGACCTACCACATTTCCAACTTAACTTTACTAATCTAGGTGTTTGGGCCTTCGAGGACCTTTTTAAACTTACCCACTAAAAGGTAAGTGAAGTAATCTTCAAAAAGGTCCAAGATCTTGTCAAACCTTGAGGACCTACCACGTGTTCAACTTAGATTCTAGCTCAGACTCTTGACCAAATTTTTACCTTTACACCATTCTTATTGATATGGGGAGGGGTGCAAAATCATTTTGATCCCTGAAAATGCACTCATTACTTGTAAAATAAAATGAACAAGTCATTACCTTGTAAAATTTATGGATTTGACTTAGGCATTTTCAAGGGAAAAAGTATTAGGATCCCCCTAAGATAACCACGTGTCTTTCATTCAGTTCCTTAGGCAATTCTTCACCTTAGTCACCAAAACATGTTAAAGGTGGAACACAACAATTTTATCTAAGGACCCAAAACTTTTCTCCTTTGAGCACAAGGCAACAACTCAATGTATGCAAAGAGACTTGGATACATTTCTATCTTTAGTGAATCTTCCCACCATGGAACCTGTTACTTTAAAGCATAGAATGAACATGAAAGTGTTAGCAAAACATAGGTTTACAAGGCTCTCATGAAACTTGTCAAATCAAAAAAATACCTTTGACCAAGATATCAGAACACAATAGATTTACAACCTCCCAAATATTTTAAAACTAAATAGGGCACACATTACTTTATGTAGATTCATCAAGCTCTATAATTTGGTTGATTGTTTCCTTATAGTGGTTTACTTCTCCTTCATCTTTAGTTATCTATTGCATAAAATGGTAAGTAATTATATATTAAGGTGTAAAATAGCTTGAACTCCATAGACAAGCTCAAAGGGGATTCTTCTAGTAGACCTTTTAAGATTCAACCTATCAGCCTAGATAACAAACTTCAATCGCTGACCCCATTTTCTTTTGTTGTCATCTAGAGTATTAATAATCTTTAATAAATTCTTGTTACTAGACTCGGCCTACCCATTTCCTTGTGGATTGTGATTGAATGCATATGCTATATCAATCCCATAATCTTCACACAATGCAACTAATTGTTTTAATCTAAAACACATGGCATTGTCACAGACAATTTTGACTAACACTCCAAACCAACAAATCACATTATTTAAAAGGAAATCAATGACTAACTAGTGAGTTGATTTTCTCGTATGGATTGCTTCAACCCATTTTATGAAGTAATTAGTGGCTACTAATATCCACTTGTGACCAACACTTGAAGCATCTGATATTTCACCCATGAAGTCCATTCTCCACTGCCTAAAAGGTCCCTCAATAGAAACTAGTTGTAGGGGAAGTGATCTGGATGCCTTTATTCTCCCAGAGAATCATTGACACTCTTCACATCTCCTTACCATAGTAGCAACATATTTGAATAAAGTGGGCCACCAATAACTGACCCTTAGAATCTTGTGTTCATTGACTTTAGGAACAAAGTAACCACCACACATGCCACTATGGAACTTTGTAACTAACTCAAAAATATCATGTTCCACTAAGCACCTCAAGAGGACACCATCTGGGTTTTTCTAATCCAGTTCATCCTATAATAGAAGATACTTCTAGGCTATTAACTTCAAAGTCCTTTGATTTTTATCTAAGTGGGGAGGATAGCTAAAAATTTTCAAATAATAGACTATATCTTTTTACCATGGAAATTGGTTGTACTTGGATATAGGTCTATCAACAACCCATTCTATATTATTCACCTATACAACCTATAAGTTGGCTTCAGTCATTAGCTTGGTGAGACACATGCTTCTGACCAACTTAGTAGTTTGTATCTCTAGGTCATATTCTTGAAGTTTATTGACCCATCAACACCTTTTATTGGTAGTTTCATTTTGAGTTAATATGCCCTTTATCATAGTGTGAGGAACATAGGCCATGATCTTTAAACTCATAATGTAGGATCTAAACTGCTTGATAACCTTTAAGATAGCAAAGGATTGTTTTTCCATTATGGTATAGTTCAGTTTAGATCCTTATAATGCCTTGTTGAAAAAGGCAATTGGTTGCTCATAACCTTCATCATTCCTTTGTAGTAGCACTGCTGTAATAATATATTTAGATTCAAATGAAAAGATCTAGAAATCTTTTTTATAATCAAGACTATCAATCACTAGGGTAGTTTTCAAAGCTACCTTGATGTCTTGGAATGATTTGGTATATTTTTCCTACCACCTTATAGTTTGATCCTTTTTAACATTGAAGTAATGGACATAGTAATCTCTATAAAATTGGAAACAAACCTTCTAACAAAGTTAATCTGGCCAAAGAAAGATTGAATACCTTTCTTGGTCTATGGGATGGGTACTTTGTCAATGGCCTCTACCCTTTCAGTATATATCATCACACCCTATTTAGACATAATGTGCCCAATTACTTTTTCCTTCTATACTCCAAAGTGGCACTTCCTAAGATTGAGGGAGATTTCAAACTCCCTGCATCTGATAAGCATCTACTCCAAGTGTCCTAAGTGGTCATCCTTTTTCTTGGAGTATATTATAATGTCATCCTAATATCATGATAAACTAGTTGATTAACCTGGTGATGGCTATGTCTATTGCTCTCTAGAAGGTGACACCTATATTCATTAAGCCAAAAGGCATTCAAACATACACATAGGTGCCCCATGGTGTAGTGATAGCAATCTTAGACATTTTAGACTCCTTCACTACTACTTGGTTGTAGCTAGAAAAGCCATCCAAAGTTGAATAGCTCAAAACCACTAACATCTTGAAACATGTTGTCCATATTAGGCAATGGATAGTTATCCTTCAATGAAGCCTTGTTTAAATTTTGAAAATTAACACAAAACTAGATGTCTCCATTTTTATTTCTTACATGGAATATGTTGGCCATCCACAATGAGTACTTGATAGGTTGAATGATCCCACCATCCCTAAATTTCTTCAGTTCTTCTTGCATCTTGGTGGCCAAGATGGGATTAATAGGTAATTATTTTTGGCAAAATGATTTTGTATTAGAATCAAGAGGGATAACATGCTGAAATAAGTCATCCCTATAGGCCTTCATCTCTGAATATAACCATGATAAATAATTTTGGTACTTAATTAAAATCTTGATAAATTCTTCCTTCTCTTTCTTTCTTAGCTGAGTGCCAAGCCATATTTTCTTTGGATTGTTCTCAGTCTTGATGTTAATCTTAGTTACATCCTTTAATATATAAATATCTTAGATTTAATTTTGTTATCTCCATCAAAGGATTCTTTAAGACTAAACAATCCTCTAGGAATAGTATTAGTCTTTAATTGGATAACTTCTTTTCCATACAAGGTTTCTTTT
Organism: Torreya grandis; assembly: GCA_037957365.1. NCBI lineage: Eukaryota > Viridiplantae > Streptophyta > Pinopsida > Cupressales > Taxaceae > Torreya > Torreya grandis. Next base: position 185,235 of record JARHVA010000558.1, read on the forward strand.
TTATCACACACCTATACCATAGAGTCTAGATCTGTAATGGTTCCTTCAAACTCATCTATACAACACATAAACCTTTTATTTGATCATCATCATTAAAGACTTACCAATGATCAATGTTGTCTAGGACAAAAGGCCTTACTAACATCTCTACCTCATATTCACAAGAAAGAGTTCTATTTTCAACTTTAAACTCTACAGCCCTCTTTGCAAGTATATTTACCACCTGATTAAAATATCAAACATGGTATTTAATGTTGAAAATAAGGCCATACAACATTTTGATATTGCTTTAGTCTCTTTTATTTCATAGTGTAAACAACTTGGACCTACTTCATCACTAATTCTGAATCGCCCTTGACTAGTAACTTTTTGATTCCATATTTGTGTGTGATCCAGAGGCTAATCAGGAGTGCTTCATACTTTTTAATATTATTTGTGTACTCTAAGGACAATTAGAAGGAGTATTTGTAGGCTTAGCCATAAGGGGTATATAAGATAACCCCTACTCCATTTCCAACATTTGAACATGATCCATCAAAATACATAGTCTAGATGGAGTCTTCATCCATAGTACCAAATTCAAGAGGTAATTCATAATACTCAACACTCCTCACAAAGTTTGCTATGTCTGTATCCACATATAACACTTCTTTCAATTGATATTTAGGATCTTCGAGGACATGATGCATTTTTGGCTCCCAATTCAAGTGAACCATCTTCCCATCTAGAGGTATAGTGGCATAGGATATGTCCATTTTAACACTACCCCTAATACTAGCATACCATTTTCTAGACAACAACATACCCCATTCTGACGGACAATCTACAAAAATAATGTCCATACTCAAGAATTTACTAGGGTATTGTGCAAGCTACACCACTAGTCCTTTAACAATGCCAATAATAGGTACTTCTCTAGAATCTATGGTGAGGCATTATCTACATGTTGTAGTTATCCATATATAGAGTTAATTTAAAACAACCACTGGCATAATTTTACTAGAGGCACCAAAGTCAAACATGCAATTATGGACAATTAAACCATTAATCAATAGGGTAGTATAGAATGGGTTGACATCCATTTGACTCTCTACTAATGTTGTTCCTAAATACACCTCTAAGTGATGTTCAAGGGATTCTGAGGTGTTCTCATTTTTCATAGGGGAAGTGGGAGAAGGCTCAACTTCGACAATCTCATTGGCAATAATATTCTTAGTGAATCTCAAGTATTCAAAGAATCTTCTCCTATGCTTTAGAATTTTGAGAAATTCCATTAAGGGTATTATGACCTTCAGTTGAATCAATACATGGCCCATGCCACAAACATTGTATTTAGGCAAATGAGTGTTAGCAGGTAGACTTGTGACACTTTCATTTGGGATACACCCTTCAAGAGTCAAGGGGAAAGAAGTAGGAGAACTAGTATTTTTAACTTCACTTTTCAATGGAGGCTTCTTAGGTTCATCCTTCTTTAGAATACTAGATAACATGGGAGTTTTATTCTTGGCTTGGGTACCTTTTGGCTTGGCATTGTAAGGTGCAAAACTAGGCTTGGTGGAATTTAGGACCTCTTTACTCCTTTTGGTCTCTTTCTCTTTTGTCTCTATTTAAGGGTCAACAAAGTCTTTATCCTTTAGAGGAAAATTTTGATCTTTACTTCTTAGTTTCTACTCTTTATTCTCTTGGAAAGTTATTGTGTGGATCATCAATTTTTGGTCCTCAACCAATGGAGGTGAATCTCCATATTAATATTTCATCATTGATCTCAGAAACTCAAAATCATAAACAAGTAATTCATATTTATCTCACTGATGAATTCTGGGGTTGGGACCCTTACCTTTTCAAATGCCCTCTAGATTGCTTAAGAAATAGTAGCACCCATCAACTCTGTATATGGAAAGGCAACCATCAAATTTGGTTCACTAATTTGAAAAGTATAACATTCATAGGATGGAGTGTCTTCATAATCAGGAATAATTAAAGCAATCACAACTTCCTTTTAGAAGGTGTAACTTTCCATTTCTTGGAATTCAACAACATAAATGTCATCTTCTTCAGATGTAGATTCAAAGCCTTTCACACCTTGACCATCAATATCAACTGCATTACATAGAGGATGAGGAAAGAAACACTTATCACACCAATCGATCTCAAAGTTGATTATATTGATATTTTCAACTAAAGGATTCGATACTTCCCTTATAATTCCTCAATTTTGGCTTCTCTCATGCTTGTCATCCCTTACAATCCCCTTTCCTTCATCATTATTTTTTCCTTGGAAAGTTGGCCAACCTTAACCCTAGTCCTTGGGATGATTTATTTCCTCTCTCTTGTGATCCCTCCTATCATCATGGTTAGAAGAACCCTGAGACAACCCCTTTTTTGTCTATCCAACTTGTAAGAAATTTATTTCATAATAGTAGCTAGAGTTTTCATAGTTTCCTCTAGATCTACATTCTTAAGAGAGGCTTGAGGCTTTTTTGGACTTATTAGTTTGACATCAGCCCTCTTTTTCAAAGGCTTACCCACCTCTCTGATATTATTCTCTATTTGGATATCCAAATTTAAGGCCATCTTAGATTTATGGGAGATTTGTCTCTAAGATAATAGGATACCTTCTTGTCAAAATCATTACAATACTTGATCAAATAAGTATCACCATTGGGTCTAATGTCTTGTGGCAGCTTTCTAAATATCTTACTAAATCTAGAATTAAAATCCTTAACACACTCATTAGGATTTTTCTTGAGGCTTTCAAATTTGACAAAAAAGAATATGGGATCAGTGCTATCACAAACTTACATCTTAAATGCATCAATCATATCTTTCCATATGTCTATAGATCCATTAGTGAGGGGTTTAAACAACTCCCATGCCTCTTCTTCTAGTGTGTTCACAAAGTGCTTTATGCACACATTTTCTATATCAATTTCATAGTCTTCGGTAACATTTAAGAAAGCTTTTAAATGTTGTTCCCCAGACATGGAATTATTTATTTTAAATTTAGGGAATATATTTCTAAATTTAATGGGAAATTAATTAGGGAAACCAGGTATACTAGTAAAGTTAATAATTTTGAACCTTAAGATCACAAATGGTCTATGTCTATTACCCAGACCTTGATCTTCTTATCCATGATTGTCACTGCCTACATTAAACCTCCTCTAATCATGGTCTCCCATCTCTAAATCTAAAGATGAAGATGAACTAGGGGAGAGCTATGAATGAATCTATGAGGGGGACTTGAAAAAAGAGAAATAGAATAATGCCTTAATGATCTTGTAAGAGGAGAAAATTTTCTACATGGAGAAGGAGTTTGATTTGCAGGGAGCTCAGATTTATCTAAATCACTTTAATATCCTTCAACTAGAGGGATATTTGAGAAAATGGGGTAAATAAAATAGTGAACAAACTATTATGGTCTTACTTGATTGCCTAAGTTTTGGCCTAAAATAGGCTTCCACACTCGTCTTCTTCTAGATGGATCTTTTAACTCAGGGATAAGCCTTTTAGATGGATCTTTCTTAAAGGAAGACCAACTACCCTTTATATTTGTGGATCTAAATAAAAATATTCAAGATAGAGAAGAATACATATAATAAGCACTAAATTTTAAACTTTAAAAGTAATGGAGTCACCACTAGAAGCAAAAACTTCTAGACCAAAATAAATAAAACTACTAACAAAAAATGATATAATGAAAAATTTCAAATACTGAAGATAATTCCAAGAAAATTTTAAAAATTCCTCACAACATAGGGGTGAACATCCCCAGTAGAGTTATGGTGAAAAAAAGGTGTTGTGACGTTGATGAACCAAAGATGTTCAGAATATAACAAATAAGTAGAAAGCTTTAGAACATTATAAAAACTCTCTACAAGAGTCCCTAATAACATACAAGTGCCAAGGTTATTAATTAATCTTCAATAATGGCACCAGAAAGATGTTGGTTCCTAGTTATACACCTCTCTAGTCTAGCCTTACACACTTGAAGAAAATGGCAAATAAAGATGAGAAACTTACTAGAATGTTGTTGTAGTCAGGGGAGGGTTTAACATTAAGATTGGAACATACTGGAAAAAATGACTGAGAGGTACTTACAAAGGGTATGGTTATCTCCCTACTATTTTTTTCACTCCTTGAACCAATGTGAGAGGACCTAAGGGGTAACTTTCTCATATGGAGAGATTCTACAATTCAACCTACATGGGAATTATTAGCATAAGGGAACACAAATCTGATTAGAACACAACCAAACTTGCTCAGTCCACCCAGGAAGGGTTGTTATATGGAATGAACAAATGTTATAAGTTAGACACAAGCTACTAAATATAGATATGAATGTGATTGCAACCTTTATTGTAAATAATTTTCAAAAATAAAGGGGCTGAATAAGAGATTGCAATGCCGGGCTTTAAAGCACAAAATGCAAACACATGTTAAGTGTGCAACATTTATGAATTTGCAATCAAATAACACTCATAATATGAAAATTATGGGTCACTTTCAGGGTAGGATAGGTAGGAAAAGATTTTTTAATTAATAAAAAAGAGTGTGGAGGGTTAATGAATGAGCACAAATAAATTCAGTAAACTATCATATCATTTTCACCAACAAATGCATTGCAAATAAAAAATAAATGACATGAAACCATGCACAAATAATCCTCAAAGTCTAATAAGCAACACTATAAATAATCCATCAATAATTACTTCTAATTTAATCCATGAGTCTAAGATTACCATTAAAAAGGCTATCAACACTCTATTCCCAAATCTCAAAGTAGAAATGATTTTACAACCTAGATATAAAATCTAAATGACTACTATAAAGATGAATACACTAGATAACCAATCTACTAAGCATGCAAAATAGATCTATATACTTAAAAAATAGGAAGAGAATGAAAACCATGAATATATTTCATTAATCAACTAAATGGAAATTAAATGCAGTGTGTTCTAAATGACATACAACCTAACACTATGTAATACAATTCTATAACAAGGGAGACATATCTAATGCTCTCAAAGCTTGCCAATGATTTTATAATAGAAACCAATTTGGCACTAGAATGACTGCATAGAGAGAACCCTTCGAGGCTATATCTATTTACTCAAAATTTAACCAACCCCTATAAATGGATGGACCCCCTTTGCTTATACCATTGAGCTAAGCCTAACATATTATTAAAGATGTTCTAACTATAAAATTCTTTCATGGGCCTGGAATCTATTAAACCTTGTAAAAAATATGATTCCTTAGATATGCTCATGCTCCTGTGATGATTACAAGATTGATCTTCCACGTCAGTAGAATATTTTTAGTGGTCTACATGGAGGAAAATATTTCAAGGGACAAAACAAAACCTTTGTCCACTTACATATTAGATAAAAAAACATCCCTTTCTTATCCACCTAGATATAAAAAATTAACTGAAAGAGATGTACCACTAACAGGCTAAGTATGATGGTTTCTAGTGAGAAATGAAAATAAATAAGAAGGGAGGGAAGAGAAGAAAGAAGTGGTACCAGCTCAAAATAACTAAAATATCTGGTTATACTCTAGAGTTGATCTAGGTGATAAAATCTTTTGCCAACTTGTTCTGCATCTCAAATTCAAGCTCCACTACCATGAATCTTTATATTATCACCATATTTATCAAGTTTCAAGCTTTGGTTATGATGTACATGCCTTGTAACACAATTTGATCAATCACCTAATCAATTTCTTTGTCTTTGTTGTGAAATGCATCTTCCCTGCATGTTTTTTGACTTAACCATTAGAATCTAAACACTATAAATACTAGACTTTGATCTCTTTTTTTGTACAATCTCCAAGCTTTATTGTTTCATCAAATCTCTATATATTTCTAAACTTTTCCTTGATTTGGTCATCAAACTTTGATGTCTTTGACCTCATCTTGTTTCTTCCTTCATTTTTGGATCACTTTTACTCTATTGATCTTCTCAAACTTGTTCAGTCTTAACTCACCAATATGTCAATAAACCTTGAGCACTTTATAGCATTTTATTCCATTAACTCCATTGGATCTCCTTTGCATGATCATTTACACACCGTCAAATCTTCTAACAATCTCAATTATTAAATTTGACAAACTTATACTCATTAGGTCTCTGTCTGACAAACTCTATGAATGTGACACTTAGCACTAGTGTGTTTACTTAGAGGATCGTTTGACAATTTTAATTTGCTTCACTCTATTATATTATTACCCATCGATCAATGTGAGCTATTGATCATGATCTAAGACCTCCCCTATTTTTGGCCATCTTTATACCGAGCCCTATGGTTGTGCCACTTGGCACCTTTATTGGCTTTCTGAGCTCTATAGTCTACATCAGTCATTTATTGAACATGAATCTACCACATGTTGATCTCATGGGGTCTTAGAGATCTTGTGAATATTTATCCATGATCTCACACCATTGGATCATCTAGGCCCAACAAAGTGTGATCTGTTGATCCAACTACCCCCTTTAGTCATTTGAGCTTCTATTTGTGAAAGAAGGAGAAGGTGAAAATGTTTCCTTTATACTAGGCAAAATTCCTTGTAACACATGGATCCATATAATAAAAATTTATAACCCAGTACTTTTTGATCCTTCAAGGACTTTTACACTTATTCACTTGTTATTTCTTTAGTGTAGTGGTGCAATATGTCTCGAGCTACCCATGGGATATGAGAATGCCACGTGTCATTACTCTACTTACAATTCTAGGTGTTTAGGCCTTTAGGGACCTTTTGAACCTTGCCTACCAAAAGGTAATTGGGGAAATCTTCAAAAAGGGCCCAGAGCTTGTAAAACCTTGAAGACCTACCACATATCCAAATTAACTTTACTAATCTAGGCATTTAGGCCTTCAAGGACCTTTTGAACCTTGCCCACCAAGAGGTAAGTGAGGAAATCTTCAAAAAGGTCTCGAATCTTGTAAAACCCTGAGGACTTACCATGTGTCCAACTTAGATATTAGCTCAGACTCTTGTCCAAATTTTTACCTTTGCACTATTCTTCTTGATATGGGGAGGGGTGGAAGATCCTTTCGATCTTTGAAAATGCACTCATTACTTATAAAAGGAAATTAACAAGTCATTACCTTATAAACTTGACACATTTGACTTAGGCATTTTCAATGGATAAATTCTTAATATCCCCCTGAGATAATCATGTGTCTTTCATTCGACTCATCAAGCAATTCTTTGCCTTAGTCACCAAAACACATTAAAGGTACAACATGGTAATATCTAGGGCCCCAAAAAATTTCTCCTTTAAGCACGAGGCAAAAACACAATGTATGCAAAGAGACTTGGATACATTTCTATCTTCAGTGAATCTTCCCACCATGAAACCTATTAATTCAAATCATAGAATGAACTTTAAAGCCTTAACAGAACGTAGGTTTATAGGGCTCTCATGAAACTTGGAAAATCAACAAAATACCCTAGATAAAGATATTAGAACCCAACAAATTTTCAACCTCCCAAATTTTTTGACACTAAATAGGGAAAAAATTACTTGGTGTAGATTTGGGCTCCAACAAAAGGCATAATGAACTTGTTTCCAAACGCTCTTGATTTTGTAGCCTCCATTAGTGATGAAGTATAGGAAATCTTTGATAGAAATAGGCCTTATAGCTACAACAAATGGATTTGAATATTTCATAATAAATTTTGGGCCTTCGCTATCCCATATGCTAGTATATCACATGGGTCCACCCCTAAAGTAACATATCCAACTTCAATGAGTATGTCTAGTTTGGTAACTTTGTGCATGACAATGTCAAAAAACAAGTTGTCTTCCTATAGTTTGTTTATGAGTGTAATGGGTATCAATGTTTTGTTATCAAATGATTTTTTATTATCTTGGAATATCATGTAGGTTTGGGTTTATTGATACATTCTTTCATCTTCAATTAGTATGTAAAAAACATTAGTATTTAGTAGTCACTTAGCACTATTGTTCTATATCTAGAGGTACATTTTTAATTTTGGATCCAAGTAAAAAGTAGAGTTTTGGATCCAAGGTATTTTGTATTTTGAGTCCATGTAGTTGTGAAGATCTTGGGCTCTTACAATTAGGATGGCTCGAGAGATTGTCTACAACTAAGTTTAGAATTCAATAGTGTCTAGTAGTATCTTAGCCTTGAAGAATCAAGATGTTGGTAATTTGTATAATATTATAAGATTTAAAGTTAAAAACATAATGGGTATGGTATTTTTTGAATGATTTGGTATTTATAGTACCTATTGGATTGATTTCTCTAAAGGATAATTTATTTGGTTTGAAAAGGAAGTATATATCAATATATTGTCAAGTATTAGGAAGTATCCATTCCATCAAATTCACTAAAGGGATATTCATTACCATTTAATCCAACATTATTAGTTGTAAAATGGGTGTTGGAAATTTAATCTTTCTAGGCCAAATAACTTCAACATATTGTGGAGACTTTTAATTTTTTAGATACTAGTTGGGATAGGATTTATCATTATTGGTGTAGGTTTTTTATCCATTACATGGTTTTCTTATACATACATATTAATAGTTCTTAGTTTTAATAATTAGGTCACCTAGGAATAATAAAGAGGTCATAATTTCACATGCACATGCTTATTTTTAATCAACATCATTGTATTATTCATTTGGTAATCAATGTTGACATGTGGGGCTTGGCATGTTGCACATAGGGTTCCTATTAACTTAGTAATTGAGCCATGTTATCATTTTTAAATGGATGTGCATTAGTTCCTCTCCTCTACCTATATAATTAACTATCCTCCAAGGCACTTATGAGCCAATTATGCATTATGGATTGAGGATTATAGATTGTAGATTATATGAGTGTGAGCTACTTAGCCTTCACACCGTCTATGTAGTGTAATGGAGTGTTGAGCTACTTAGTTATGAGCTGAGACAATTTGGATGGTTGTGAGAGATATGAACTTTGATCTAGTATAAAACTTTGTACACCTCCATATCTAAATGCAATCTATCTCTATTATGCTCATGTGATTTCATTCATAGCAACAAAGTTATGTGTTCAATCTTCCAGTATTCAGTCTTAGATGTCTCATTAGAAGATGATTCTGATATGATGTCACAATAGAGCTGGTAAATAAACATAATTGTATTTTTTTGTTTGAAATATTGAGTATATAAAATGTGGTTTCATCCTCCTCAAGTGCCTAAATGATATTTACTTATACATTTTGTTGCTTGCTTCTTATTTGTTTCAAACTAGCATTTGCCTTGTTTAGGTCTTTTTGTCAGCTAAAAAATAGGTTGAAAGGCTATTCTATTATGGTGGGTGCTCTGATACATGATATTTTATTCATAGCCATAAATAAGATCTTAATTTTGTTTACATAAGTTGAACTTATCTTGTCAAAGTCTTGAAGTTGGGTGATATAGTGAACCTACAATTTGGAGATCCTAAAAACTACCACTTTCTCTCCTCTCAAGCCCCTACATGGTTTTCAAAACCACTTCCCAACTACTCTATATATTTCCTAAGAACCCATACACCATATGTTTTCCCTTAATCCTGTTTAAACAACCCTCAAATTCTACCTCGGCTTACCATTTTCATGCACCCTAGTTCACCAACACTAGAAAACTACCCTACCAAGCTCAAAATGCCACTCCAAAACTGGTCTTTTTTCCTTCCACGACCTTTATAGACCCTCTTGACTATTTTTCATTGCTTCCAAGATTGTATATAGCCAAAATCATTTTTTACTTGC
>JARHVA010000558.1:200000-202500 GCA_037957365.1 Torreya grandis
TAAAGTTGGGCCTTCATTTTCCCATATTCTATTATATCAAATGGGTCCACCCTAAAGTAACATATCCAAATTTTATGAGTATGTCTAGTTTTTGAACTTTGTGCATGACAATGTCAAAAAAAAATTCCCTTCCTGTAGTTCATTGATGGCTGTAATGGGTATCTCTATTATTTTATCAAGTGATTTTTTATTATCTTTGACTATCATATAGGTTAGGGTTTTTTGATGCATTCTTTAATATTCAATTAGGATGCAAAAAACATTAGTATTCAGTAGTCCCTTATCACCATTTTTCTATATCAAGAGGTACATTTTTACTTCTAGCTCCAATTAAAAAGTAAAATTTTATAACTAAGGTATTTTGTGTTTTGAGTCCATGTAGTTATGAGGCTATTAGGCCCTTATAGTTAGGATGGCTGGAGCAATTATAATATTTGTCTACAACTAACCTTAGAATTTAATAGTATCTAGTAGTGTCTTAGCCTTGAGGAATCAAGATGTTGGTAATATGTATGTTATCATAATATTTAATATTGAAAACATAGTGGGTATGGTATTTGTTGAAGGATTTGTTATTTCTGGTACATGTTGGACTGATTTCTCTAAGGGATAATTTATTTGGTTTGAAAAGTAAGTATATATCAATATATTGTCAAGTATTAAGAAGTATCCATTCCATCAAATTCACTAAAGGAACATTCATTACATTCAAATTCAACATTATCCCTTGTCAAATGGGTGTTGGAACTTTATTATTTCTAGGCCAAATAACTTCAACATATTGTGGAGACTGTTAATTTTTTAGATACTAGTTGGGATAGGATTTATCATTATTGGTGTAGGTTTTTATCCATTATACGATTTTCCTACACATATATTAAGTTTGATTTATTGGAATAATTAGGTCACTTAGGTGAAATAATGAGGTCATAATTGCACATGCACATGCTTATTTTTACTCAACATGGTTACACTTTTCATTTGGAAACTAATGTTGACATGTGGGGCTTGGCACGTTGCACATGGCATTCCTATTCACTTGGCAACTGAGCCGTGTTATCATTGCCAAATGGATGTGGATTAGTTCCTCTCCTCTACCTATATAAATACCTATCCTCCAAGGCACTTATAAGCCAATTATGCATTGTGGATTGAGGATTATATATTTTAGATTATATTATTGTGAGTTACTTGGCCTTCGTGTCATCTATATAGTGTAATAGAGTATTTAGCTATTTAGTTGTGAACTGAGACAACTTGGATAACTGTGAGAGTTTTGAGCTTTGAGCTAGTAAACAAACATCATTTTATTTCTTTGTTTGAAATCTTGAGTAATATGTGGTTTCATCTTCCTCTAAGTGCCTACATGACATTTACTTATACATTTTGTTGCTTGCTTCTTATTTGATTCAAACTAGTATTTGCCTTGTTTTGGTCTTTTTTGTTAGTTAGAAAATAGGTTGAAAGGCTATTATATTATGGTGGGTGATCTGATACATGATATTTTCTTCATAGCCTTAAAGAAGATCTTGATTTTATTTACATAAGTTGAACTTATCTGGTCAAAGTCTTGAAGTTGGGTGATATAGTGAACCTGCAATTTGGAGATCCTAAAACAACTACTTTCTCTCCTCTCAAGCTCCTACGTGGTTTTCAAAACCACTTCTCAACTACTCTATATGTTGCCTAATAACCCACACATCATATTTTTGCCTTAAGCCTGCTAAATTCCACCTTGGCTTACCATTTTCATGCACCCTAGTTCACCAACACTATAAAACTACCCTACCAAGCTCAAAACACAACTCCAAAATTAGTATTTTTGCCTTCCAAAACCTCTATATACCCTCTTGACTATTTGTCATTGCTTCTAGAATTGTATACAGCCAAAACCATTTTTTACTTGCTAAAAACTACTTGTTTTTTGGTCAAATATGATGTGTATAGAAAATTCATGGTTTTCTATATTTGTTTAGTTATTTTGGCAAACTCAAGGTTTTTTGGTGGTCAAAGTATGTTATAATGTTAAAAAAAGTCAAAAATTGAAAGTTGCATTTGTTTTTTTAAAGACTTTATTTTGGGGACATTTAAAACATGGAGGAGACCCTTTCTTTTGAAGGAAATTTATAATTTTTTTATATAAAAACAATCTATTGAGAATTTTTCATGTTTTTCATATATAAAAACAATCTTTGAAAGGAATATTTTTTTCACTATTTTTTAATTAAAAAACATCAATATATTGTATTCCCCAGACCCATTTTCGGTGGTAACTGACGTCTATTTTGGGATGTCATTTTTCTCTTTAAAAAATTGATGGTAATGTACTAAATGGATGCATTTTTGGGGGAAACCAACATCTATTTTTAGAAGTTTTTTGAAGGTAAATTTGGTTTTTTTTTTTAATCATTTCTAAGGGCCACACAAGCTCCAAACCCCTTGACCCCTATGTTGTGCCCCATTTTACAGTACTTCCAAGTGTCGAAGAGCATTGGGTGAG
>JARHVA010000558.1:205000-232500 GCA_037957365.1 Torreya grandis
CTTTAAGTTCCTAAACTACATTTACTTATACATTTTGTTGCTTTCTTCTTATTTGCTTCAAACTAACATTTACCTTATTTTGGTCTATGCTGTCAGATACCAAGCAGGTTGAAGGTCTATTTTACTATGGTGGATCCTCTTCTACTTGATATTGTATTCCTTGGATGCATTTTTGGTGGTAATCGACATTCATTTTGGGAAAATCATTTTTCTCTTTAAAAAATGACGATAATATACTAAATGTATACTTTTTTGGTGGTAACTGATGACCATTTTGGGAAGTCATTTTTCTTTTAAAAAATGATGATAATGTACTAAATGGATGAATTTTTGGTGGAAACCAACATCCATTTTTATAAGCTTTTTTAGGCAAATTTGGTATTTTTTGATCAATTCCAAGGGCACACAAGCTCTAAGCCCCTAGACCCCTATATTTTACCCCATTGTATATTACTTCTGAGTGTTGAAGAGAGTCAGGTGAGCTCTAAGCTAGCATGAGGTTATTTCCCATCATAGTATAAATAAGATTATTCATAAAAATTACTCGTGGATGCATTCTCAATTGATTCCAACATCTAGTACTAGATCGTGCATAATACTTGCAAACTTAGGGGGTTATTTCTGATACTTATCAAGGTTATTGATGATACTTATGGGGGGGAGATGTCTCTCTATTATTATGGGGGGGGAGACGTCTATATATTCTAATGGGGGATTTATATGTATTTGGGTACCTAACAAGGCCTTGTTATTGGTACCCAAATCTTCTGCCCACCTAAGTTACACTTAAGGGGAGGTGTTGGTGTAGGTTTTTAATTTATTATATGATTTTCATACACATATATATTATGCTTTCTTAGTTATAATAATTAGGTCACTTAAGTGAAATAATGAGGTCATAATTGCACATGCACATGTTTATTTATAATAAACATGGTTTCACTATTCATTTGGAAACTAATGTTGACATGTGGGGATTTGCATGTTGCACATGGGGTTCCTATTCACATCACAACTAAGCCATTTTATCATTGTAAAATGGATGAAGATTAGTTCCTCTTCTCTACCTATAGAAAGACCTATCCTCCAAGGAAATTATGAGACAATTATGCAATGTGGATTGAGGATTATATATTTTAGATTATAAGAGTGTGAGATATTTTGCCTTCAGACCATCTATGTAGTGTAATGGAGTGTTGAGCTACTTAGTTGTGAGTTAAGATAGCTTGGATAGCTATGAGAGTTGTGAGATTCAAGCTAGTATAACATAACCCTTGGCCTTGATCTTCTACTTGTTATTTTCTAAAGATGAATCAAGGTTAGAATAAGAAGAGAAGAAGAGTATTTGAAGGTAAGTTTTTTAGTAAAATTTCACTTATTTTCTTAGAAAGAAAGAGAGAATAAACTCAAGAAGGGTATGATAGTAGAACCTGATATGTTGTGTGTGTATTGATCTAGATAATTATGGAGACTCTATTTTATTTAGGGAGAAATGGCCTATAGATAAGAAAGTACTAAATAAATGGTTGATTAGTTGGGTAGTTAGGTGGATTGCCTAGCTTGAGCTAGATATAAGAAGCACACACTTCCTTGGAGACTGTTAATCCACAATTTTAAATAATTAAGTTTTGAAAATGAAATATAAATTTCTTGTATAAATAATAGAAGATACTAGAATGAAATACAAGAAGTGTCTGATAAAATATAGATGAATTTGACTAATTATAGCAATAATCAGTTAGATATTAATGCTAAATAAATCAAACATAGTCAAGAAAATAGGATGATCCTTTGTGATCAGATAGAAACTCAAAAACTGGGATTTGAATAAGGTCTGATAAGTGGAATTAGCTTGTTGTTAGAAATAAAAGAATAATGACCATCGATAGTTAGGTGAGACCATCAGTGGATGGGTGGCCATCCACAGTTAGGGGAAAACCATTGATGGTTGGGTGACCATCAATGGTTACTATGAGATGTGTTTTGGGAAAAAAGTTGGTTGGGAAGTAGGTTGGGAGAGAGACAAAGAAACTAATTACTAGCCTAGATAAATAACATATACTTATCTTTGTTTTTGTTTTGAAGAACGTTTAGGTAAGTGGTTGAAATCTCATTTTAGAACTTAGAGAAATTATGATAGAGTATTGATACCTTGGTTGTTGATTGATGAGTTGTAGTAGCACTATAAATCTTTGTCATGGTCGATGGTTCATTTGAAGTTTTCTTAGATTCACTAGAAGTGAGAAGAGTACCTACAAACAAATCTCTACATCAAAATCTAATGATCTCTCCCACCTCTTTCACCTCCTCTTCCTCTCTTTTTATAGAAAGAAGGGAAAGGTGAAACAATAAGTTCAATAATATGTTCAACAAGATGTCTAATTTTAACCTTAACATGCATTGATTATGCACATAGATTAGACAAGATAAAAATTAAAAAAATGAGATATAGTTGAGTGGCAGTCAACCCTTGAGGTGGTTAAAGGCTGACCATCAATGGTCGAGGATAATCATCAGTGGTTAGGGGTTGATTGTCAGCGATTGATAGGATAAAGGTAAAATGCTTAGGTTAATTACTTTGACTTATGTCTATTAGGGTAAAATGTTATGAAATGGTCCCTAGGGGGTCTAGAGGTGGTCTAAGGGTTAGTTTAACATCTAAAACTATAGTGTATAATTTTTTAATGTCTACATGTACCCCTTTTTATTATGTAGTTTGTATCAACAAGATATAAAATAAAAAATAGATGAATGGGTCAAAGTTTGGGTTTCCCCATGGGATGAGGTATTCCCCTTCAAATTAGGAAGTGATGAGGTAAAATAAAATTAGGTACAAGTTTGATGAGGGGGTAAGTTGGTGATAGGTTGGTCACTAAAGTATAAACATGCACACAAAGTATGACTAAGTATGATAGCCAAGATCACATATTAACTAGGTTGCCATGGTTAAAGTAGGTGGGTAAAAATAAGGTCATCAATAGAAGGATAAGTGATAAGTGGAGCAAGTGATTGTAGTTGGGTATGGTAATTAGGTTGTACTTGTAAACAAAATTTTCCTAGGTAACATCAGTGTATTCTTAGGTATCCAAGGTAGGAACTGATTTCTAGAAGACATAAATGGTTAGTATATAAAAGGTAGTTCAAGTTCAAGTTGTTCAAGATGAAAATATAGTCATAGTAATCAAAATGACCAAGGCAAGGTCATCATAAAACATGCAAAATTTGGGGCAAAAATGACCAAAGGTGAGGTTGGTGTGGTTAAATGGTTTGTTTAGAATAAGGTAGTCTCTAATAAGCAAAGGGTTGGTGAAGGTTAGGAGGTTGGGAAGAATTTGGTTGTTTTGAAAAGATGTAGTTGTAAAACTATAAAGGGGTCAATTGTTGACAATCATGGTCAGCCATCGATGATTACCAAGTGAATATTGGTGGTCGTACATCAACCTAAATGTCAATTATAAAAGGTCTGACAAGGGTTTATTTCCTTATTTTATGATCTTGTAACCCATGATGCTTATCTTGTCTAGCTTGAAAAAAGTAGTGGTGATGGTTTAGGCTTGAGTTATTAGAGTGAGGTATCAAGTTGGTTTTTTTACTAAGAAATTTTTTGAGTGAGGGTGATTGAGTGTTGACTGAGAGATTTGTTGAGGCATTGACTAGAGAAGATGCAAAGAGGATGAGGGGAAGTGTAGGGCCAAGAGGTGGAGGTTGTGATGGCATCTCCATGATGGCAGTCATAGAATGAGGTAGGTTTTGTAATTAAACTTGTTTGTTGCTTGATTTGGAAGTTGTTGTTTGGTGCATGTGTGTGTGGGTGTGGTTTTAATGGTTTAAAATTTGGGGATTTTTGAGAATTAGGTGGTGGGTAGGTATAATGGTGTGGGTAATGGATAGATAGGACTGGTGTAGTTTAAATTTTTTAGCTTTTGGTAATGTTTGTAGGTAGTTTCTGCAAGCCATAGGGATTGAAGATCATCAATAATCACTACACAGTAACTATCAATGGTAACTATCAATCAACAATGGTCGATAGGAAACCACCAAATGGTCATTACATAGATTTTTGGTAGTCAACCACCTGACCGTCTATAGTCAATAGTTGATCAGTGATGATTCCAAAAAGAACCATCACTAATCGACCCTTGACTGCTAGTGGATTATAAAAGGTTTAGAAATGGGGTAAATTGTGGCAGAAGCTAATGGTTAAGGGAGTGATTTAAGAGCTTAGGTTAATGGTAGGATTGTTATATGAGGTAAAGTTAGGGTAGAAGGTTTAATGTGTTGTATGTAGGATCTGGTTTTAGGATGAGTCTCAGATTTAGATCAGATTAGGGGAATGTAGGAGGTAGAGGTAGGGGTAATAGGTAGAATTCTTAGGTGATGTATGATAGACTAGGTAAACTAATGTACAAGTATATCTTATAGGTGAAGAAGTAGTTATAAATTCATGATCAAGTAACCTAGGTACTTGATGAGGTATGCCAAGGCATGACTAATGTATATTGGGATCATATGATGGATGTGGGCCTCAAAGGCATGAGGTACTATAATCACATGCCTTGGGATGTGACTATGTTAGTGTTACTCATTGAGAAATGGAACCCTGCCTATAACACATTCTTACTGTTGATAGGAGAGATTACCATTTTATTGGAGGACATCCACCAGATAATGTAGATACCCATACGAGGTGAGCTGATATACCATATCACCAATGATCGAGAGATGGGTAGATGGATCACCTATATGGAGAGGACCTTGTACTAGCAAGATGACACTTGGGATGATTTCACTACACACCTCTATATCATTTACACTAATATAATAGATGGCTATTCACAATTTTGATGATAGTTATTACATGTTACATACTACCAGATTAGAGTAGTGGGAGATTTCCATACTTATTGATAGGGGTGCTCATTGATATGTGGTTAGATCATATAGTATTTATGTGGGAACTTATATTGTTAGTTTATATCTATTAGGAGCAATGGGGATTCCACACCCATAGGAGATACAATGTTAGTATCAGGTTTATTTTACATTACTTGCCCTATGAACATATTTAGGTACTGAGACCCAGGGGACTATTATGGCATGGTTTTATTTAAATGGATTTTAGAGTTAGATACATATGATGGAGAGGTTATTATTCTCTCATAAGACTGGGGGGAAGAGAACATGATGTGGATTGGTATAGGGATAAACTAGAGGCACTAGTTGTGGGAGATGTATTTGGCATCCTTATGTTATATTTATTGCATGGGCAAGCCACATAAGGTAGATATTATCATTATAGAGTTATCAATGGATTTTTGGGAGACAAAACCATTAGATTGAGCTCAACCTATTTGATAGGGGAGGAGGTAGTTCAACCTCATTCAAGATATCCCAGGGGAGTTCCCAAGGTATAGGAGGGAGGATGTAGAGTTTCCATTGCCTATGCTAGAGCTAGAGGATGTACTTATTGATTGTGAGGAGCTGTTGATGATGGTTGATATTGATGACATAGGTATTATTGATGAGTAACCTACATGATTCTAGGCAAATTATGATGTCATAGTTTTTAGAAGAGAAGATGGGTAGTAGGATATGAATATTGACACATATGTGGATGGTGAAGATTAAATGGAGGGGGGTGCCCCTGATAGATAGGGATTGATTTCCAAGAGGGATCAAGCATGGATAGTACTAGATGTAGCATAAGCATCCTTAGTAGTCGTGACCTAGGAGAGGGATGAAAGATAGGGCTAGGTGGCCACTCTTACTAGAGAGAGGGATCAGGCTAAAACTTAGCTATTCATGGTTACTCAAGAGAGAGATTCTCTCAAGTAGGTAGGAGGATGAGTACCACATCTCCAAGACTACCATGCATCATCTCTATGGTGAGGTATGTGGCTATAATGAAGGAGCTCTAGTATTATGAGGCCTTAGTTTTCACATGTCTCCTAGATGAGTCCAGATGGGGTGAGTACAAAGATGAGATCATTAGAGGGGCTCATAATACAACACCAGGTCAGTGGGACGAATCTACAGGTGGATAGGCAAGCTTAAGAGGTGCGTAGGCTATAGGAGGTAGTAGTGCTCTAGGGTCTTAGACTCATCTGATTTATTCTATTATTGATGTATTATATGATTTTGATACCAGACTATGAGCCAATGTAGTGAGATATATATACATTGAGATACATGTAAATGATTAGATATATGATCATTATTTTGATTATGAGCTCATGATATACAAATGTGATCATGGTTTATGGTTTGTGTTGATGGTTGTGGATGTGATGTTGTTTATTTATGATATGATGTTATGTTGATTAACATGTTATGGTTTATGTATACTCTCTTAACTAGGCATGTGATGATATATCTATTTAATTTATGTGCATGATGATATTCGATATTGATGGATGTTGTTTATGATATGATGATGATCATGATGTATGATGATGATATGATATTTTTATGCTTATAATGATACAAATGTTGTTCATAACATGGTTATAGTTTATGAATCATAGTTCTATGGATGTGATAGATGGTAGGATGATTATGATGTTATGATTAGGTGATGTGATGTTGTTATGATTATTGATTATGTTCATGAGGTTATGATATGATGAGATGTTTTGTTGGAAATGTAGATGTTTTGAATTAATGAATATTTTATTCCTTACCTAGATAGGAATGTGATGGATATCATATGTGGATGATATATGATTGAATAGTTGTAGATGTGATAGATGCTTCATCATTACTTGGTTTTATTGGTTATTTATATTAGATGATTATGATGTTATTTTGATTAGATACGTGTTGAGGTAGATTGTATGTGATGACTTATTGACTTGTGATGTGATAAAAGGTAATGTTGTGATGATTATACATTGTTATGATCAGTTACGATGGCTAAAATGTTCGCATAATAAAATAATAACTGGTTTATAATTTATTTTAATGAACTGCACATGATTAGATGAAGGCAAATGAACCGTAAGACACATAAAGTAAGTTGGATAACATAAATAAATTTGAGAGAGATAGGATAAGCAAGAGGCAAGCATCATAATAAATGTATCAACAATTAGATATTAGATAATAAGAAGGTATGATGCTTCTTTTTTGGTAAGGACTAAAAAAAACTAAAGTTGGATCAACTTATCAACATAATCCCTTCAAATGCTTCACATTAGTACTCGTTCATTAGTTAAAAAGTTTCTTCACCACCCAATGTTAAGTAAGCTCAAAAATCCATTATTTATAGAGGGTATAAAGGGGAGATGGAAGAAAATGGAACCTTCTTATGAGACTAACATGCCTCTTTTATAGGTTACAAAAGATCCCATATAAACAAGTCCATGTCATATAAGGTGTAGATTGATCGATGCAGGAAGTCTAATTATGAAATCCAATTGTAGCTTCAACATTATTCTTGTCACCTCTAATTTTTATAATGGGTCTTTTGATATTTTTCTATTTCTTGGAGGGATGGGTAAGCTAATCGATGTGGGAAGCCTCCAAAAAATTGATATACTTTGACAAATGCTTTACCCAGCCATCCTTTAAGGGAGTGGTCTAAGTTTATGAGTTTTCTTTAAAGATTTGGATAAGTATCCTTGAAGGGAGTAGTCTACCTTATATTAATAAATTTTGATATGTTTTGGCATCTATACTTCAAGGGAGCGGTCTACAAATGCTAAAAATGACCCATGATTGTCTTTTCTTTACTCTTGTGATTTTGCTTTTGATTTTTTATTTTGATGTTTTACTTTGGATAACATATACATGTTATTATAGGCTTAAAGGTTCAACTTTATGAAGGCAAAAACAAAGCACCAAAATATTGATGATGTTGAAAAGAGGTTTAAGTGACCATGGGAATTTGTCCTATAAAAGGGGTAAAAAGTACCATGAGAATCATGCCATGGGTAGAGCTGTGGTACCCATGTTCAAGACTAGGATAATATTGTGACAAACAATCACATGATTCAGTTTTAATTGGTTTTTCCTAAAATAAGGAGATGAAGGTGGTTGAAAACAAGGGATGAGCTTAAGTTAGATAAAAATTAAGTTTGATCCTATTTAACAAAAGAAAGGATGTAGATGTGAAGCATTGAAGGACTCAGGTTCTGGGTTCCCTTAAAAAGATGACAATTGATAAGCTCCCAATCCATACTTGTGTGTTATGACATAAGGACCAAGCTAATTGAAAGTAAACTTTCACCATTTGAATTTATCCATATTGGTGACATGTTGATTTTCCTTTAAATGAGGTGTTCGATATTGAATTATCATACTTTAAGGTGTTTATTGTAAGCATACTTAATTCACTCAAGATAGACACAAAGATGAGTAAGTGCAGCCCAATGATCCTCATTAGTAGCTCAATTTGGGCTAAACATTCTTGATGATAATCATCTTCAGAAATGATATCCTATATGGATATGTGAAGAGAGGGAATTTGGACTTTGAGAGGTAAGACAACCTTTATTCCAAAAACAAGAGAGAAATGGGTAACATGCATAGGGGTTCAAATGCTAGTACAATATGCCCATAAGGCAAAGTAAATGCCAATCCCAATGAGATACATTAACCATTTTAGTTATCATGTTATTAATAAAATTTTTTAGAGGATTTGGCTTGTACATTAGCTTGTGGGTGGTAAGGTGATGAGAAACTTAACTTGATACCGAATGCATCATAAAGACCTTGGACTTTATTTTTCTTAAAATATTTATCATTATCGGTGATAATTTTATGTGAAATGCCAAAAAGCCATATAATGTTATGGTTAATAAATTCAATGATATTTTTGGCCTTAATTGAGATTAGAGGGACAACCTCTACCCACTTGGTGAAATATTCAGTTGTAGTGATGATAGAATGATGTCTCTATGAAGAATGGGGGTTAATTTTACTAATAAGATCTAGACCCCATTGCAAGAAGGGATAAAAATCCTAGGATACTTGGAGACTATGGATATGTGCATGATGTAAATTGACATGTTTTTGACATTTAACACATGTTTTCACATAATCACAACAATCTTGGTTAAGGGTAGGTCAATAGTAGCCAAGGTGAAGGATATATTTTATGACAACTAAACCACTAAATGTCCTCCATAAATTCCATCATATATTTCCTTGATAGCATGAGAGGATTCATGACTACATAGGTAATGAAAGAAGATATCATAAAATATGCATTTATAAAAAATTCCCCCTAGTATGGTATAATGTGAAGTGATCTAAATAAATGCTCTCTAAGCATTCCTAAAAAGATAAAAAGGGAAAATGGGAAGGTTAACATAGTCGAAGGTTTACTTATACCAAAGGTCAGGTTAGGTCCCCTCCACATGAAAAATGGTTGGAGAGTATGATTTGACATAAAAAAGGCTTAGTAAGATGATGGATAATGCTAGATAGTTAAGAGTTAGATGGTGCAGATAGGATATAGGAAGTGAGAAAAGCCATTATATCGACAAACTTGTTTGTAGATAACAGAGTGGTTTAGATAAGGTAGTGCTCAAATGATGTTAATAACACATTCAGTAGTTATTTGTACTATTTCAAAACACCATTCTTACATTAATAAGAGCCATTAATTTGAGTGACAATTAGTTGAGAGTCACCAAAGATGCTGATTATTTTAACTCTCAAGGCTAAAGTAGTCTAGAGACCTATCACTAGGGCTTCATACTCAACCATATTATTGGTACATTCTAAATCTAGAATGAAAGATAAAAGAAAAGGTTCATTATAAAGGGGAATAAGGATGATACCATCTCCCCCACCACATTTACACTTTGATCCATCGAAGAACATGGTGACTTAATAGGTAAAGTCTACTCAAGAAAGGGTCATGATGGACTCATCAAGAAACCCAAGGGGAGATGGTTGATTATCTGCTAGAGGTGCTTTAACAAATTATTCAATAATGACTTCTTTTTATTAACTTCTACTGGAGTAACTCAATGTCAAACTTAGCTAAAATCATGAACAACTTATCCATACGCTGATTATGGTATAGCTTGGAGTGTATGTATTTGATGGGTCAGTGTTAGTGATGACAAAGGTCTTGTGGTTAAGAAGATAATGATGGAGTTTGGTGTCCATGAATACCAAGGCAAGGTAAAGTTTATCAGTATGGGTGTACTAATTTTTGTACTCTATAAAAATTCAACTTATGTAGTAGATGGCTTGCTCTTTATGTTTGTCATCACTATGTGCAAGAATTGACCCTAAGGAATTGTCAGTGGCATAGATGTACAAGTAAAAGGGTTGATCCTATTTTGGGGAAATGAGAACAAGTAGAGAAATAAGGTATTATTTGAGTGAATAAGAGGCCTTTTAATAGTCTTGGTTCTACTTAAAAGATATGTCTTTCTTCATGAGGTGATGAAAGGGTTGGCATCTGTTAGATAAATGAGAGATGAAATAGTGGATGGATTGAAGCTTTCCCTGCAATCTGTAGAGTTGCTTAAGGTTGATTGGAGGATGCATGTCAAGAATTGTTTTAACTTTAGTGGAATTGAATTCAACTCCATGAAGAGATAGAATTAATCCAAGAAGTTTACTTGATAAGACTCCAAAGATACACTTCTTGGGATTGAGACAGACATGGTAATGGATGAGGCATTCAAAGATAATCTTAAGAATAACTAAATGATATTTTTAAAATTTAAAATTCCCAAGAAGGTCATCAACATAGTACTTTATGATTTTGTGAATAAGAACATGGAAGATGTAAGTCATAGCTCATTGGTATTTTACACCAGTGTTATTTATGCTAAAAGGCATGAATCTATAACAAAAGGTCCCCCAAGGGGTGATAAAGGAAGTTTTATGCTAATCTTTAGGGGTGATTAAAATCTTATTATAAACCCAAAAAATTTCCTTAAGAGATAATATCTCATAGTCAACCATAAAATCAATAATTTGGTCAATGCTTGGAAAAGGGAAGTCATCCTTTAGGGAAGTTGGGTTGAGGTTGTGTAAATCTAGGCAAATGCTAAGTCCCCCTATTGCTTTGGTGACATAGATGACATTTGAGACCCATTAGGGATAGTCAATGGGTTGGATGAAATTGAAAAAAAGGAGATGCTAAAGATCTTCTTTAATAAGAAGGGCTATGTGAGGGTGCATCTGACAAAGCTTTTACTGAATCAGTTTAGCCTCATGGTTGGTAACAATGTTATGGGTAGTGATAGCAGGGTCGATTCCTAGCATATCATGATAAGACCAAACAAATCCTATTCTTCAGTCTTTGAGGAAGGTATAAAAGTCTTTATTCTCTAAGGAATCTAATGTTTGTCTAATTTGTGCAATACATAGGCTTTCTTAAGTACCTAATTTGATATCCTTGGTGGATACATTTAACATAATTGAAGTCTTAGGTTGGAGATATTTGTGGATAGAGAAATATTCTACACTAAGGTAGGTGAGAATAGAATCATCATCTTGACATTGAATGGTATTAATGGTAGGAGAGTTACCTCTTATCATATCAGGATGGGTTAGAGGAATAGTTATGGTTTCCCCATATTTTTTATAGGTTAGGGGTCTGAGGCTAATCATATTGATGAAAACATGTTAGGTGGTATGACATCAAAATCCTCAAATTATAGTGGGGAAGGGGTTGGTGAGGATAGGATGTCTTCCTTGACTATGGTGACAGGATGTGGTTTAGTTTGATTTTTAAGTGTCATGAAATGAAGACCAAGCTTGTCATGATATTTAAATGAGGTTCATTTATAAAATTATGTTCATTCAGAATAAGAAGAGAAGAAGAGTATTTGTAGGTAAGACAAGGACTTTTAGCTCAAGAGGTTGAAATAAGCTCCTGAATGAATCTATGTGCATATTTAAATGGGTCACATATGAGTACCCTTCCATAACATAATGTTTCCCATTAAAAAATATTAGTAGAGTATTCTACATGTACTTTGGCATAGGCTTAAAACTGGGAAATGGGTAAAATTATGTGCTAGTCCACTCCAAACCACCTCTCTTATATTTAAAACCTTTTTTTTTGCTTATCAATAACCAAGAATTTTTGATACTATGATTCTATCATTAATTTGAATCCCTTCCACCTATAAAAATGTTCATCCTCCATAAGGCTTACCTACACAACATCATCAACCACTTCAGTCTAATGCTTGGTTGGATCAGGGCCATGAATGTAACACTTGGTTCCTAGCAAAGACAATGACATTGGATAAATAAATCCATTTTCACAAAATAAGGCATAATCAACTTGTTTCCAAAGGCTCTTGCTTTTGTATCCTCCATTAGTGATGAAACATAGGAAATCCTTGATAGAAACATGTCTTATAGCTACAAGAAATGGATTTGAAACTTTCCTAATAAATGTTGGGCCTTCATTTTCCCATACGCTAGTATATCACATGGGTCCACCCCTAAAGTAACATATCCCACTTCAATGAGTATGTCTAGTTTGGGAAATTTGTGCATGACAATGTCAAAAAACAAGTTGCCTTCCTATAGTTTGTTGATGGGAGTAATGGGTATCTCTGTTTTGTTATCAAATAATTTTTTCTTATCTTAGACTATCAAATAGGTTAGGGTTTCTTGATACATTTTTTCATGTTTAGTAGTCCCTTAGCATCATTGTTATATATCCAAATGTACATTTTTACATTTGGCTCCAAGTAAAGAGTAGACTTTTGGATCTAAGGTATTTTGTATTTTGAGTCCATGTAGTTGTGAGGCTATTGGGCTTTTATAGTTAGGATGGTTGGACCGATTATAACATTCATATGTAACTAACCTTAGAATTCAATAGTGCCTAGTAGTGTCTTAGCCTTGATGAATCAAGATGTTGGATATATACATATATAATTTTATAAGCTTTAATGTTAAAATCATAGTTGTTATGGTATTTGTTGAAGGATTTGGTATTTCTAGTACATGTTGGATTGATTTCTCTAAGGGACATTTTATTTGGTTTGAAAAGTAAGTATATATCAATATATTGTCAAGTATTAAGAAGCATCCATTCCATTAGATTCACTAAAGTGATATTAATTAAATTCTAACCCAACATTATCCCTTGTAAAATGGGTGTTGGACCTTTATTCTTTCTAGGCCAAATAACTTCAACATATTATGGAGATTGTTAATTTTTTAGATACTAGTTGGGATAGAATTTATCATTGTTGGTATAGGTTTTTATTCTATTATACGGTTTTCATATATATATATATATATTTATTAAACTTGATTAGTTGGAATAATTAGTTCACTTAGGTGTAATAATGAGGTCATAATTGCACATGCACATGCTTATTTGTAATCAACATGGTTACACTATTCATTTGGAAACTAATGTTGACATGTGGGGCTTGGTATGTTGCATATCGAGTTCCTATTCAATTGGCAACTGAACCATGTTATCATTGCCAAATGGATGTGGATTAGTTCCTTTCCTCTACTTATATAAGGACCTATTCTCCAAGGCACTTATGAGCTAATTATGCATTCTGGATTGAGGATTATAGATTGTAGATTATATGACTGTGAGCTACTTGGCCTTTGTGCCATCTATGTAGTGTAATAGAGCATTGAGCTACTTAGTTATGAGTCGAGACAACTTGGATAACTCTGAGAGCTATGATTTTTGATCTACTATAACACTTTTTACACCTCCATATCTGAATGTAATATATCTCTATTATACTCATGTGATTTCATTCATTACAACAAAATTGTGTGTTCGATCTTCCAATATTTGGTCTTGGATGTCTCATTAGAAGATGATTCTAACATGGTATCAGAGTAGTGCTGGTAAACGAACATAATTTTATTTTTTTGTTTTAAATATTAAGTATATAATATGTGGTTTCATCCTCCTCTAAGTGCCTAAATGACATTTACTTATATGTTTTGTTGCTTTCTTCTTAGTTGATTCAAACTAGCATTTGCCATATTTTGGTCTATGATGTCAACTAACAAGCAAGTTGAAGGGATATTATATTATGGTGGGTGCTCTAAGGCATGATATTTGCTTCATAACCTTAAATAATATCTTGATTTTGTTTTCACAAGTTGAACTTATTGGGTCAAAGTCTTGAAGATGGGTGATGTAGTGAACCTGCGATTTAGAGATCCTAAAACTACCACTTTCTCTCCTCTCAAGCTCCTATGTGGTATTCAAAACCACTTCCTAGCTACTCTACATGTTTCTTGAGAACCCACACACCATATATTTATTGTAATCTTGATAAACAATGCTCAAAATCCACCTTGGCTTACCATTTTCTTGCACCCTAGTTCACCAACACTAGAAAACCGCCTATCAAGCTCAAAACACCACTGTAAAACTAGTCTTTTTACCTTCCAAGGCATCCCCAGATCCTCATGATTATTTCACATCCCTTTTAGGATTTTATATAGTGGAAACCATTTTTTTCCTACTAAAAACTACTTATTTTTTGGTCAAATCTAGCGTGTATAGTAAATTTCCATTTTTCTATATTTGTTTAGTGGTTTTGGAAGATTCAAGGTTATTTAGTGGTCAAAGTATGTTATAATTTTTTTTAAAAACAAAAGTCAACAATTTAAAGTTGCATGTGTTTTTTTTAAGACAATTTATTTGGGGGACATTTTAAACATGGAGGAGACCCTTTCTTTTGAAGGGATTTTTTAATGTTTTTTTTATTAAAAACAATCCATCGAGATTTTTTCTTGTTTTTCATATATAAAAACAATCATTGAAAGGAAGAAATTTTTTGATTATTTTTTTAATATATATATATATAATATTCCCTAGATGCATTTTTGGTGGTAACCAACATCCATTTTGGGAAGTCATTTTTCTCTTTAAAAAATGATAATAATGTACTAAATGGATGCATTTTGTATGGAAACTGACATCCATTTTTAGAAGTTTTTTTAATGCGAATTTGGTATTTTTTAATCAATTCCAAGGGCCACACAAGCTCTAAGCCCCTAGATCCTTACATTGTGCCCCATTGTATAGTAATTCTAATTGTTGAAGAGTATTAGTTTAGGTTGAAGCTCATATGAGGTCAATTCCCCTCATAGTATAAATAATCTTGTTCACATAGATTAGTCATGGATGCATTCTTGGTTGAGTCTGACATCCAGTACTCGATCATGCTTAATACTTGCAAACTTGGGGGGGTTATTTCTAATACTTATAGAGGCTACTGATGATACTTATGGGGGGGATACATCTCTCTATTCTTATTGGGGGGAGACATCTCTATATTTTGATGGGGGATTTATATGTAGTTATGTACCTAAGAATGCCTTGTTGTTGGGACCCAAATCTTCTACATACCTAAGCTACACTTAAGGGGGTGTTGGTGTAGGTTTTTATCCATTATATGATTTTCCTATACATATATATTAAGCTTGATTAGTTGGAATAATTAGGTCACTTTGGTGAAATAATGAGGTCATAATTGTACATGTATATGCTTATTTATAGTAAACATGGTTACACTATTCATTTGGCAACCAATGTTGACATGTGGGGATTGGCATGTCGCATATGGGGTTCCTATTCAATTAGCCAATGAGCCATGTTCTCATTGCTAAATGGATGTGGATTAGTTCCTCTCCTCTACCTATATAAGGACCTATCCTCCAAAGCACTAGTGAGCCAATTATGCATTATAGATTGAGGATTATAGATTATAGATTATAGGAGTGTGAGTTACTTGACCTTTATGCCATCTATGTAGTGTAATGGAGTGTTGAGCTACTTAGTTATGAGCTAAGATAGCTTGGATAGCTATGAGAGTTGTGATCTTTGAGCTAGTATAACATATCCCTTTGCATTGGTCTTCTACGTGTTACTTTCTAGAGATGAAACAAGGTCAAAATAAGAAGAGAAGAAGAGTATTTGGAGGTAAAACAAGGAATTTTAGCTCAAGAGGTTGAAAGAAGATCCTGAACAAATATATATGCATGATTAAATAGGTTACATCTGAGTAACCTTCCACAACATAATGATTTCCATTAAAAAAATTAGTAGAGTATTCTACATGTACTTTGGCATAGGATTAAAATTGGGAAACGGGTAAAGCTATGTGTTAGTCCACTCCCAACCACCTCTTTCATATTTAAAATCTTATTTTTTGCTTATCACTAACTGATATTTTTTGATAGTTTGCTTCTATGATTACTCTAAAACCCTTCCACCTACAAAATTCTTCATCCTCCATAAGGCTTACCTACACAACATCATCGACCACTTCAATCTAATGCCTAGTTAAATCAGGTCCATAAATGTAATAGTCAGTTCCTATCAAAGACAATGATGTTAGATAGACAAACCCATTCTCACAAAAGAAGGCATAATCAACTTGTTTCCAAAGGATCTTGATTTTGTAGGCTCCATTAATGATGAATCATAGGAAATCCTTGATATAAACATGCCTTATAGCTACAAGAAATGTATTTGAAAATTTCCTAATAAATGTTGGGCCTTCATTGTCCCATACACTAGTATATCATATGGGTTCAGCCCTAAAGTAAAATATCTCACTTCAATGAGTATGTCTAGTTTGGGAACTTTGTGCATAATAATGTCAAAAAAAAAATTACTTCCATTAGTTTGTTGATGGGTGTAATGGGTATATCTATTTTTTTATTAAATTATTTTTTCTTATCTTAGACTATCATGTAGGTTAGGGTTTCTTAATGCATTATTTCATGTTAAATTAGTATATAAAAACATTAGTATTTAGTAGTTCCTTAGCACCATTTTTCTATATCCAGAGGTACATTTTTACTTTTAGATCCAAGTAAAAAGTAGACTTTTGGATCCAAGGTATTTTGTATTTTGAGTCTATGCAGTTGTGAAGCTCTTGGGCTCTTACAGTTAGGATGGCTAGAGAGATTGTAACATTTGTCTACAACTAAGCTTAGAATTCAATAGTGTCTAGTAGTGTCTTAGCCTTAACGAATCAAGATGTTGGAAATCTATATAATGTTGTAATATTTAATGTTAAAAACATAGTGGGTATGGTATTTGTTGAAGGATTTGGTATTTATAGTACATGTTGGATTGATTTCTCTAAGAGACAATTTTATTGGTTTGAAAAGTAAATATCTATCAATATATTGTCAAGTATTGAGAAGTATCCATTCCATCAAATTCACTACAGGGATATTCATTACATTCTAATCCAACATTATCCCTTGTAAAATGGGTGTTGGACCTTTATTTCTTTTAGGCCAAACAACTTCAACGTATTGTGAAGACTATTAATTTTTTAGATACTATTTGGGATAGGATTTATCATTATTATTGTAGGTTTTTTATCCATTATATGGTTTTCTTACACATATATTAAGTTTTATTTATTGGAATAATTAGGTCACTTAGGTGCAATAATGAGGTCATAATTACACATGCACATGATTATTTGCACTCAACATGGTTGCATTATTCATTTAGCAGTCGATGTTGACATGTGGGGCTTGGTAAGTTGCATATGGGGTTCATATTCACTTGGAAACTGAGTCACTTTCTCATTGCCAAATGGATATGGATTAGTTCCTCTCCTCTACCTATATAACGACTTGTCCTCCAAAGCACTTATGAGCTAATTATGGATTGAGGATTATAGATTATATACTATGGGAGTGTGAGTTACTTGACCTTCGTTCCATCTATGCAGTGTAATGGAGTGTTGAGCTACTTAGTTATGAGCTAAGATAGCTTGGATAGCTATGAGAGTTATGAGCTTGAGCTAGTATAACATAGCCCTTTGCCTTGGTCTTCTACTTGTTACTTTCTATAGATGAATCAAGGTCAAAATAAGAAGAGAATAAGAGTATTTGGAGGTAAGACAAGGAATTTTAGCTCAAGAGGTTGAAATAAGATCCTGAATGAATCTATGTGCATGATTAAATAGGTTACATCTGAGTACCATTCCAAAACATAATGCTTTCCATTAAAAAATTTAGTAGAGTATTCTACATGTACTTTGGCATAGGCTTAAAATTGGGAAATGGGTAAAACTATGTGTTAGTCCACTCCCAACAACCTCTTTCATATTTAAAATCTTATTTTTTTGCTTATCACTAACTAATATTTTTTGATAGTCTGCTTCTATCGTTACTCTGAAACCCTTCCACCTACAAAAGTCTTCATCCTCCATAAGGCTTACCTACACAACATCATTGACCACTTCAATCTAATGCTTGGTTGAATTAGGTCCATAAATGTAATAGTTAGTTCCTATCAAAGACAATGATGTTAGATAGATAAACCCATCCTCACAGAAGAAGGCATTATCAACTTGTTTCCAAAGGCTCTTGATTTTTTAGCCTCCATTAATGATGAAACATAGGAAATCCTTGATATAAACATGCCTTATAGCTACAAGAAATGTATTTGAAAATTTCCTAATAAATGTTGGGCCCGCATTGTCCCATACACTAGTATATCACATGGGTCCATCCCTAAAGTAAAATATCTCACTTCAATGAGTATGTCTAGTTTGGGAACTTTGTGCATGACAATATCAAAAAATAAGTCACCTTCCTATAGTTTGTTGATGGGTGTAATGGGTATCTCTATTTTGTTGTCAAATGATTTTTTCTTATCTTGGATTATC
Source organism: Torreya grandis (assembly GCA_037957365.1). Taxonomy (NCBI): domain Eukaryota; kingdom Viridiplantae; phylum Streptophyta; class Pinopsida; order Cupressales; family Taxaceae; genus Torreya; species Torreya grandis. The sequence continues at coordinate 223,624 of JARHVA010000558.1, forward strand.
ATGTAGGTCAGGGTTTCTTGTTACATTATTTCATGTTAAATTAATATGTAAAATACATTAGTATTCTGTTGTCCCTTAGCACCATTGTTTTGTATCTAGAGGTACATTTTTACTTCTGGTTCCATGTAAAAAGTAGACTTTTAGATCCAAGGTATTTTGTATTTTGAGTCCATGTAGTTATGAATCTCTTGGGCTCTTACAGTAAGGATGGTTGGAGCGATTGTAACATTTGTCTACAACTAAGCTTAGAATTTAATAGTGTTTAATAGTGTCTTAGCCTTGATGAATCAATATGTTAGAAATCTATATAATGTTTTAAGTTTTAATGTTAAAAACATAGTGGGTATGGTATTTATTGAAGGATTTGGTATTTCTAGCACATGTTGGATTAATTTCTCTAAGGGACAATTTATTTGGTTTGAAAAGCATGTATATATCAATATATTGTCAATTATTGAGAATTATCCATTTCATCAAATTCACTAAAGGGATATTCATTACATTCTAATCCAAAATTATCCCTTGTAAAATGGGTGTTGAACCTTTATTCTTTCTAGGCCAAACAACTTCAACATACTGTGAAGACTATTTATTTTTTAGATACTAGTTGGGATAAGATTTATCATTGTTGGTGTAGGTTTTTTATCCATTATATGGTTTTCCTACAGACATATATTAATCTTACTTAATTATAATAATTAGGTCACTTAGGTGCAATAATGAGGTCAAAATTGCACATGCACATCCTTATTTGTACTCAATGTGGTTGTACTATTCATTTGGTAACTAATGTTGACATGTGGGGCTTGGCATGTTGCACATGGGGTTCTTATTCACTTGGAAACTGAGCCATGTTCTCATTGCCAAATGGATGTGGATTAGATCCTATCCTCTACCTATATAAGGACCTATCCTACAAGGTACTTATTAGATAAATATGCATTTTAGATTGAGGATTATAGATTGTAGATTATAAGTGTGAGCTACTTAGCCTTCATGCCATCTATGTAGTATACTGGAGTGTCGAGTTACTTAGTTATGAGCTGAGACAACTTGGATAACTATGAGAGAAATGAACTTCAAGCTAGTATAACACTTTATACACCTTCATATCTAAATGTAATCTATCTCTATTATGCTTGTGTGATTTTATTCATTGCAACAAAGTTGTGTGTTCAATCTTCCAGTATTTGGTCTTGAATGTCTCATTAGAAGATGATTCCAACATGGTATCAAAGTAGAGATGGTAAAAAAACATTATTTTATTTTGATGTTTAAAATCTTGAGTAGATAATATGTGGTTTCATCCTCCTCTAAGTGCCTAAATGACATTTACTTATAGGTTTTGTTGCTTGCTTATTATTTGTTTCAAACTAACATTTACCTTGTTTTGGTCTATGTTATTAGCTAAGAAGTAGGTTTAAGGGCTATTCTATTATGATGGCTAATTTGATGTATGATATTTGCTTCACAACCTTAAATAATATCTTGATTTTGTTTGCACAATTCAAACTTATTTGGTCAAAGTCTTGAAGTTGGGAGACGTAATGAACCTGTGATTTGGAGATCCTAAAATTGATGCTTTATCTCCTCTCAAACTCCTATGTGGTATTCAAAAAAACTTCCTAACTACTTTACATGCTATCTGAGAACACGCACACCATATCTTTTCCTTAAGCCTGCTAAACAACCCTCAAAATCCACCTTGGCTCACCATTTTCATGCACCCTAGTTCACAAACACTAGAAAACCACCATGTCAAGCTCAAAACACGACTCCAAAACTAGTATTTTTGTCTTCCATGGCCTCTCCAAACCCTCTTGACTGCTCGGCATCCTTTCTAGGATTGTATACAACCAAAACCATTTTTCTAGCTAAAAACTACTTTTTTAATGGTCAAATCTGATGCGCATAGAAAATTCATGGTATTCTATATTTGTTTAGTGGTTTTGGTAGATTCAAGGTTATTTGGTGGTCAAAGTATGTTAGAACATTAAAAAAAATAGAAGTCAACAATTTAAATTTGCATGTGTTTTTTTAAAGATAATTTATTTACGGGACATTTAAAACATGGAGGAGACCCTATTTTTTTAAGGAAATTTTTAATGTTTTATAAATAAAAACAATCTATTGAGATATTTTTTATTTTTTTTTCATATATAAAAATAATCTTTGAGAGGGAGAATTTTTTTGACTATTTTTGTAATTAAAATAACAATATATTGCATTCCTCGAATGCATTTTTAGTGGTAATCGACTTCTATTTTGGGAAATCATTTTTCTCTTAAAAAATGATGACAATGTATTAAATGGATGCATTTTTTATGGAACCTAGCATCCATTTTGAGAAGCTTTTTTGAGGAAAATTTGGTATTTTTGATCAATTCCAAGGGCCACTCAAGCTCCAAGCCCCTAGACCCCTACGTTGTGCCCCATTGTATAGTACTTTTGAGTGTTGAAGAGCATTGGGTGAGGTCCAATATGGCATGAGGTCATTTCCCCTCATAGTATAAACAAGTTTGTTCATATAGATTGCTCATGAATGCATTCTTGGTTGAGTTTGGCATCCAGTACTTGATCATGCATAATACTTGTAAACTTGGGGGGTGGTTATTTCTGATACTTATGGAGGTTACTAATGATACTTATGGGAGGATACATCTCTCTATTCTTATAGGGGGGAGACATATCTATATTATGATGGGAGATTTGTATGTACTTGGGTACCTAATAAGGCCTTTCTTGAGAAGGCACAGTAGGGTCTGCAATTTTAACTTTTCTTTCATATTTTCATCTTTTTGGTATTTCCTCTTCCCTTAATCTTTTATTTTCCTTAGGAATGGTATCAATTTTCAAATGAACTAAAGGGGCAGGAGGAGTTTCTATTGTTCTTCTATAAATACCAAGGTTCTGCCAGAATTTTCCAAGAACCTTGTCCCACATTTCTTCCCCATTTTTCTTTGAAAGGAAATGGTGATGGCATACTAAATGCACTAACCCATGATGTCTGATTGTTCCTACACCCCAAGAATACCTTTGGGCCATTATATGAATGGATTCAAAAGGAAACCCTAGAAGGTTTACTATATATTTTGGTTTTTCAACTCCATATCTAAGGTGTATAAGGATTTTCAGGACTTCTTTTTCTACTGTCCCAAATTGTCCATCACAGGTTAAATACTTAACTATCCAAAATGCTACTTTGTCAAAGGGTTTGGGTAGGATGGCCCTTTTAACTCCTTTAATGATTTTATTTTTATTATAAATATTCTTGGGTTTAGCTTCCCCCTCTTTCAATAGGGTTTTAGCTAGGTCTTTTAATGTCCCCTTGACAGGGTTTGGGACATGCACTATTGGTATTCCAGACATCTCACTTATTACATGTATAGAAAAAGGAATAGAAACCTTCCTAATTTTTGTCCTTATTAGTTCTAAATTGATAACAATTTCTCTTACCAGTTCATCATTATATTTGGGAAATTTCCTTAGAAACTCTAGCCATCCTACCTGTTGAAAGATAGTTTCTACTTCTTCTTCTGTAAGGAGCTAAGCATCATTTTCTGGTTTTGACTTCTTTTTTATTCCCATGATTCATTATTCTTTAATCTTACATAGGTTAGCTGAAGATTGCTTCTCTTATCTGCAGAACTAACAATTTTGGCTATAGAGATAGTGGATTCAGTTGCTGATCTGGTGAATTTAGTTGTGGAATTAATGTACTCAGCTACTAAACTTAGCACTTTCAACTGTGGAACTACTATATTTAGCTATGGAACTAACAGAGGTAATTTGTTGTATCTCTTTTTAAATTTTTATATATCTATATTTTACTTTGTTGATTCAATAATAAGAATGATTCTTTATGATTATCCACTAACTCATTCCATCATCAATATCCTTCTCATGATTTTGCACATTTAACCATGATGTACAATAGATGATTCATCATACTAATCTTTCTAAATCAAGTCTAATCACACATGCAAACTTTTAATATAACCCTTAACAAGTTAAAAACATAATTACCATCCTTGATGATGTAATCCCTCTGTCATGATGACTCATCATTCCTAAAAAATGGTGAGAAAATAGTTAGAAAAAAAAATTATTTGAATTAGCCATTTATTTGAGAAGATCAACCACCATCACTGGTTTTCAATTGATCTTTGTTTTTTTTTTGTTTTTTTTTTTTTTTTTTTTTTGGAGAAGAGAATGTCATTTACTAGTTTTCATCCTCTTCCCTTTATTATGGATCTTTTCATCTAATTATTTGATCATTTTGGAAGAACTGGGTTCTTCCATATGATCAAATTCTTTGTTTGATTTAATCTGCTTCAAGAATTCATCTTTAGTAGAAGGCTTCTTATAAAGTTTTAGCTTATGTCCATTCACCAAGAGTACTCTTCTATTGCCATCAATGGGAAGTAATTAAATAGAACCATTTTCAAATATCTACTTGATCTGATAAGGTCTCAACCATCTGGTTCTTAATTTGCCTTTGAATTGTTGGTACTTAGAATCAAACAATGATGCCCAGTCTACTACTTTGAATTGACTTTCCTTGATATGTGAATCATGCAATTTCCTCCTTTGATCTTGGATTATCTCTGTCTAGTGAAGTGCTTCCATTCTTAATTCATCCAATTCATTGAGTTAAAGCATTAGCTCCTTTTGAGCTACATCCAATTCAATTCCCACCTTAGTTGTTGTCCTCAATGTCTGTAGTTCAAAATCAATAGGCAATAAGGTTTTTTTCCCATAGACTAACTCATATGGTGAAAACCCTATTGTGGTTTTCCAAGTTGTATTGTAAGCCCAGACAGCTTTAGGTAGTCTTTTTACCCAATCTCTTCTTTTCGCTTCAACTATTTTAGTGAGGATATTTTCTAATTCTCTATTTGTTACTTCAACTTGTCCATTTTATTGTGGGTGATATGGAGATGACTTCCTATGATTAATCTGATAATACATTGTGAAATCCTAGATCATGTTGGACATAAATTATGGTCCCTGGTCTGAAACTAAGCTTCTTGGTGCTCCAAACTTTACCATAATTCTGTGTCAAGGGAAATCAGCAACTGCTTCTTCAATGGCATTTGTTAAATCCTACACTTCTTCCCACTTTGTTACATAACCAGTACACACAAGAATATGTTCTTTTCCCTATGAAGGAGGATTAAAGGGTCCAAAAAAATCCAATCCCCATCTCTCAAATGGTTTGATCACTACTTATGGTTTCAAAGGCATTTCATTAGTAATAGTTAGTTATCCCATCCTTTGATAAGGATCACACTGCCTGATATATCTCTTCACATATTTATACAGAGATGGTCAATAGTAACTAGTGTCAAGTATCTTGTGAGATATTATTTTTAATGAATAGTGTCCTCCATGTAGTTCATCATGACATGCCCAGAGGATGTCAAAGATTTCATCTTCTCTTACAAACCTGCGTAAAACCAAATCAGGACCACATTTAAATAGTATCCCATTTAACCATTTGAACTGTGCACTGGTTTTGATTAACTTATTTATTTGTTTTTTTAGTGAAATAAAGAGGAAAATTCCCTATTTCAAGATAATTTGCCATGTTATCAAACCATGGTGTATCAACTAAAATAACAAACAATTGTTCTTCTGTAAAGTTGTCCTTGACTGGATCCCACTCCCTTGTAGTGGTCAGTCTTGACAAGAAATCAGCTACCACATTAGATTTACCTGGATTGTCCATAATGGTAATATCAAATTCTTGTAGAAGTAATAACCATCTAATTATTCTACCTCCAACCACTGGTTTGTTCATTAAATATTTAATTGTTCAGTGATATGTATGTACAAATATTTTTTACCCTATAATGTAATGTCTAAATTTATTGATTGCATAGATCACAGCCAAAAATTCTTTTTCAGTGGTAGTGAGATTTTTTTCAGTTGGAGTAATATTTTTACTAAGGTAGTAAATAGCATACATTCTTCCTTATTCATCTTTATGTCCCAAAACTGCACCACTTGAGGTTTTTGAGGCATCAATTTGGATGTGAAAAGGTTTCTCCCAATTGAGTCCTTTCAATATTGGAGCAATTACTAATTTCTCTTTAATTTCTTCAAAGCCATGTTGACTCTTTTCATCCCAAAGAAATTCACAATCCTTGGTAAGCAACTTAAACATGGAGGCAGCGATTTTACTAAAATCCTTAATAAAGTGCCTATAGTATCCAGCATGCCCTAAAAATGAATTGATATCTGTGGGGGTTTGAGGAATAGGCAAATCTAAAATAATCTTGATTTTTTTCAGTCAACCTAAATTCCTCTTTTTTAAATATGGTGTCCTAATACAATTCCTTCATCAACCATCATCAAACATTTCTCATGACTAAGAGACAAGTGATGTTGTTCACATCTTTTTAATACTCTGTCCGAATTTTTCAAGGCATCATCAAATGTATCTCCATGTACAGTAAAGTCATCCATATATACCTCTACACAGTCATTTGTTAGGTTTGTAAAAATTGCTAATACAACTCTTTGAAAGGTTGCTAGAGCATTACATAGTCTAAATGGCAATACCCTATAAGCAAAGGTACCCCATGGACAAGTAAATGTAGTTTTGTCTTGATCCTCAGTAGCAACTCTAATTTTATTGTATCCACTAAATCCATCCAAGAAGGAAAAGTATTGTTTACTTGAAAGGTTGTCTAAGACTTGATCTATGAATGGTAAGTGAAAATAATCTCTTAGGGTGGCTTTGTTTAGTTCCCTATAGTCAACACAAATTCTCCATTTCCCATTCTTTTTAGGGACAATTACAAAAGGAGACACCCACTGTCTATCTAAGATAGGGTAGATAAAACCTACTTGTAATAGTTTTTTAATTTCTTGTTTGACTATATCCCTTAAGGCTAGATTAATCCTTCTCTGAGGTTGCCTAACTGGTCTAATGTTTTCAGTATAATTGTGATGGGTGTAGATACTTGGATGAATTTCCTTCATATCTCTATAGTCCTATCCAAAATCTTTAGTATGATCTTTTAGAACATCAAACAGTTTGGATTCTTCATCATTTGTTAACTAACTATTAATATTCAAAAAAAATCCTAGTTGAATCTCAACATGTTTGGTTCCAGTGTATGATGAACTGATTTGTTGAAGGGGTTATATTAAGATGTTTAGTGGATAGGCATGTGGTAACAACATATGATATGTAGCAACATCTCCAAAAGTTCCTTGAGACATAATGTTAGACGAAGGACAATAGGAAATGTTATGATACTTATCTTATTGTAGGTCAAATTCCTCGTTACTACTATTGTCTAAAAATTCTTCATCATCTCCTGATATCTATAAAGCTAAAGCTATAGATCCTTCCTCTCTCTAAGAGAAATCTCAATCCTCCAGACCGAAATTATCTTTATTTGTAGAGAATTGTTATTGGTGTAGTTCTAAAACTAACTGTGATGGTTCCAGAATAGATTCTGCAGGTTCCAAAACTAATCTCAATTGCTCCAATGATAATTGATGTTCATTTAATGAAGGATTAACTATCTCTTCTATTTCTCGTACATGATCCTGTAATGTTATCACAGCCAAAAAAGATAGATTTTGCTTATTAATATCAAGATTATTAACCCATAATTTTACTTGATTATTAGTAAAAGGTCATGAAGAGGGATATAATAAAATTTTCTTAGAATTCTTACCATTGGAAATAGTCATATCACCTGATCTACAATCAATTAAGGTAGCAATTGTAGCTAACCATGGTTTTCCCAAAACAATGGGATAACCAAGTGTTTTACCTTTGCACTGTAATATAAGGAAGTCGACTGAATATTCCCATGATTCCACCATAACTGCCACATCTTCAATAACTCCTAGTTTTTCTACAGACTGATTTGTGATCTACAATATGGTGGTAGTAGGTTGTATGCCTATTAATGGTAATGTTTTCAAAGTGTCCACTATCATTACATTGATAGTTACTCCCAAATCAATCAAAATGTTATATATATATATATATATATATACTTATTCCCTATAGAGACAAAAATAATAGGGCTACTAAGATCTCCATATTTGGGAAGTAGGAGTTTTCTTGCTAATAAATCAGTAAGTTTCCCATCTACCTGAATAGTCCCAGGGTACTGCTTCTTTCTTCCAAGTTTTTTAAAACATAACAGTTTGATTAACTTGTTCAACTTTGGGATATACTTAATTTCTTGTAACAATGGTATTTCAATATTCAATCATCTTAGTTCCTACACCAGTTCATATTCCTTAATTTCCATGGCTTCTTTAAATCTTTTTGGAAATGGAATCTCAGTAGAATTTCCTTCTGGTTTCTTATCTTTTTCTTTTTCATCTTCCTTAGGTGCAATCGGGCTAGGGGTTTTAGCTTCTTCAGTCATCTCAGTGATTATAATAGGTAGACTGCTAACTATTTTTCTAGATCTGGTTTGAATGTTTTTACAATCCATTGCATTTAGATCAATTTATTTTTTTGGTTCTGTTTCATATATAGGAGTTGTTTGTTTGTTTCTTGGGTTTGCTACTGGCTATGCTGACATTTGTGTTTAGACTATATTTTTAGCCTATGGATTTTGTACTACAGATCCCATTATGGCTTGTTGGTTCTGATTTGGAAATGTTTTCCCTTGCAAATAATTATTAGGACCCAATCTAGGTTGTGGACAAGCATAAGGATTTTCTTGACTAGCCCAGGGTTGCTAATGTCCCTGAGTATACCAAGATTGACTTGCAAATTCCTGAGGATGCCATGTTGGTTGAGGAGCACAAGGTGGTTGTCCCCAACTTTGTGGTACTATTTGAGCTGCCCATGGCATCATCTAAGGATTAGGAGTTGGTCTTGGCATAAATTGT